>JAECUM010004388.1:0-73436 GCA_016617855.1 Megalonaias nervosa | reverse complement strand
CAGAATATCGAAAAACTTATCCATTTATAGAGAGTCCGGATGCTTATCGTGGTTATAAAAATTATAATCATTTTATAGATTTCGTTCAGGGTAAAGGTACAACAAGAATATCAACAATTAACGTTGAAGAAATTAACTCAAAATCAAGACCAATTAAATCTGAACATGAACGTATACTGAATGATCTAAGAAATTTATTTTCCAGCATCAGCACTTCCTACAACGATGACTTAAAAATCAAATAATTGAAACAATACAACATTTGAATCAAGTTGCATCAGACTTAGAATATGTAAATAAGGCTATCGTTGACAGAGAAAAAACATTAAACGCACCGGCAGATAGATTTCTTAATACTTACATAGTTAATGAAGACGGTCCTATTCAGCGTGTAAGTTATAAACGTTTATTTAAAACAGTATTTCTTAAATTTTATAAAATTACAGAAGAACAGCTGCCAACGTTTGTAATTCCGGGATTACTCTGAAGAGCTAAAGAAATCAGTTAATGATCTTATTGATGAACATTTTAAAAGAATATGTGATTCATGGAAAAAATTAATACCTACACCAACCATTCTTAAATATAATAATGATCCACATGGTGGAGGCCGCCATATCTCACCTGGTATTGTTAATATAACATCAACGATCGCGGTCAATCTAGTATGTGACGTAATTGATGGCAGTTATCAAATAGATCTTGAAAAATCCACTCAAGCTCAACAAGGGTATATATTATATTCATTTAGTCCTCAAGTGCCCCCAGGGTGGTTAATTGTATCTTAGCCAATTAATCCAGTTTATCTACGTGTACATAATCCATTATTGTCAAGAATAAATTTCAAACTTACTGGCCAGACAGGATACATTTTGGATTTAAGAGGGAAATTACTAAATATTAATCTATATGTACGCTCATAGAACGTCTGAGTAAATAATCAGGAAAAAAAAATAATCTGATTCTGAAATTTATTTTTACAATAATATATGTTTGAGTAATAAAATACTTTTATCAAAGATAGAACAGTTATTTTTTTACTGATTTTTCCATAATAATATGTTTAAGGCAATTGCACATATAAAGCGAGATAACTCTGCTCTCTCGCTGCAGAGTAAATTAAACGATTATCTCCCTTACGTACTATGTCGTTACCTGTACAAAACCCAGTTGTACATACGTGTATTTTAGCCTGATCGAACGAAGCGTATTAGTCCGTATGTCTGTTAATCTTTACAGGCTTGTTAAAAACCAACCTGTTTGATATATCCCTGCCCTATAATGTAAACAGTGTTGTATTCTGATAGTAATTTTAAAACCTTAGAACGAAAAATATATATATATAAAGGCCGTACTGGAACAGATGTACTTTATCGATTTTGTGTGAGCTTGGCTGACGTATGACTCTAGACTGCATATATATTACCTGTGTCTGTAATTTTAAGTAATCTCGTTTTATATATACGAGTGGTAATATATTTTAATCGTTTTATATATACGAGTGGTGAATATATTTTAATAAAATCATAAATTTCTGGATTTATTTAGAAAATGTAATACTTTCGTGTTAGTTATAACTATATAGTAATTTCTCGAACATATATATTCAACCGAATGTCATAGCTTAGTGCAAGAATATTTGGATTCTGGTGCTGAAGGTCTGTCGTTCGATTCCTATGACCGGTGCCGGTGGGTATGGTCCAAGGTTTACCAATTTTTATAAAGATGGGGGGCTCTGCCCCAAGGTTTTATCTAATCCTCACCACGCCAAACTGCGTGGTGAGTGCTTTTTGCACTTACCCCGGGGTTTGATTTGGTGGGGGTTATATGAAACCGCAATGCCTAGACAGTCCTCTGAATCTCTAAAGTTTCGTTTCGTTTAGTGATTCGCTGGGGGATGTGTCTATGCAAGGAACCCCCTAAAATAATCAGTAGCATCCCTGAACTCTCTACCTCATTGAAGAACCCCATAAAAGAACATTCAGAAAGAATGCTAGCCAATAGAAACAGGACATGGGGTGCCAATAACGGTCATAACAAAGACATCATCATGCAAAAGGACCCCATGAAAGGCACAAAGGCTATCATGGGGCCCAGTGACGGGTAACCGCTTAGGATGCTACTGATTATTTTTGATATTTTCAATAATATAATATAATAATAATAATAATAATAATAATAATAATAATAATAATAATAATAATAATATAACATAATAATAATAATATAACATAATAATAATAATATATAAAGACCAAGTCAGTCAACCTAACATAAGGACAAAGTCAGAAAGGTCAAGGGTCAAGCCAAAAGTCAAGTCAAGGTCAAAAGTCAAAGTTGAAAACTTGAATGTCAGTTATTTTTTATTTTAAATAAATAAATATATATATAATGAACCATGAAAACATTAATGATATTATTTCTGCTATTAAAAAACTAAAGCATGACGGAATGAAGATGTCTGATAATCTTGATCCTCAAAAGATTATGTGTGATTTTGAATCATTACAACAACGAAAATTCGAGAATAAATACACATTATCCTCCAATTATAGATTCGTGAAGTTAATTTATCAGTCTATGTTAGAATCCTTGGCAATGGTAAACGACACACAGGGGAAGCTATTTGCACCTCCTGCACGTTCAATCGAAAAGATTAGATCCGAATTGTCTCACGAGTACGAAAGAAAAAAGATTGTGGACAATCGTGTAATGCAATTGAGAAAAATTATGTTATTTGATTCTGTCAAAAGTGAAAGTGACACTGAGAGCAGCGACAGTGAAGGTGGACCCGTGACTGTAGTTGTGGCTAAACAAACACCTTGGCAAAATTGACAGAGTCGAACTATATACAGTAAAAAAAAAATATTTATTTATTGTTTTGAGTTAAGAGTACAGAGTTATTTGACGTATTCAAATATTATCAGCTGATTGTATTTTATTGAAAATGCAGATTTGTATATTTTATTTGCGACAAATTGTACCGATTGTGGATGTATGCTAAAATATTTGGCAGCTGCATTTATTGATTGAAAAATTATTTCTTGGCCTGTTTTTGTATTTACGGATTTAATAGATCTTCTTGCAAACTTTTTACATTTTCCTGTATTTCCACGTGCAGAATTCTCTCTCTGTGTAATAGCTTGCAGGTTAGATAACCGATTATTTTTGGGATCTCCATCAATGTGATCAACTACAAGTCCATTTTTAACGACTCCACGAAAACATTCGTGTATGAATATATGTGATAAATAATTTTTATTTCCAGCACGGAATCTAAAATAACCAAATTTATCAAGGCTACCAACTGGCTTTTTCAATATGCAGTGCCTGATTACACCCTCTCTCGATGCTTCATAATTTTTTATTATAGGATGTTTAACAAATTCGTGTTTCTCATCGTACTCAATTTTCAATTTTCTTATAATATCATTGTCAATCATTTTATCATGAGTCTGATTTGTTTGATTCATTATATATAAATTACATTTGTTTAAATCATTATTTGTTTGATTCATTATATATAAATTACATTTGTTTAAATCATTATTTGTTTGATTCATTATATAATCATTGTCAATATCATTATTTGTCTGATTCATTTTATATAATAATATTATTTGTTTAAATCGTTTTTAGAGAATCTGGCCAAATAATCTTCTGCTGATTTTATAGGAGATTCTCCTGAAGTTTTCTTATCGTAATATCGTTTTAATTCCCTGTATTTTTTTCCGCCGCATTTTAAACACAGCTGAGTTTTTCTTCTCTTACTCCAATACCGCATTGAATACATGGTATTGGTCCTGTACTCCCATTTTTGATGCTTTGCATATGATATCCACAATATTCGTTTGCACACGATTTATTACAAGAAATAGTATGTCCGATTTTAAGCCAGGCACATTTGTTCTTTGTTTCAATCATTATTACATAATAAAATTTTAATTTGAATATTTGCCTTAATTATAATGGATAATAAATTATCAGCAATTGAACCTTCCGCAGCCTCAGCGGAACCTAGATTTGATCTTGACAGACTATCAGAATATAAATTTAGTACTTTGATGCAAGATATAGCTTTAACAAATGAGGATATAACCGAACGTATCCGTGAAGCAAAGAAGGAATTTCGTAATAGTGGTGCTGCTCATGTATGGTCAACATTCAGAGTTGGAAATGTTACTAATATGATGAATACGAACGAGGAAAGGCGATTATTAATCACCTTGATGATCAAAAATATTTTATTTTACTAAAATTTATTGTAAATACAGAAGAAGATACTTGGATTATTCGTGACAAGCGTGATCCAGTCCGCATACAGTCGGGAAATAATATTGTTCTTTTGAGTAATAAATCTAAACCCGGAATACTAACCGGTGTTGATAAACCGTATTATGAACGCACATATCCCGTTACTGCGGTTGTATATGCAATATATCCTCTGAATAATAAACCTGACGTTGGGTATCTCAAACCGATGAGACTGTCAGAGTCAAGAATAAACTGTGTAGCTGAACGAGTTACAGAACATTTCATAAATGCAATACGTGGTAATGGTTTAACAGATTTACGACGTAGAAAAATAAATACGTGGGCAGAAACAGTTAAAGATACTGGAGCATCTATTAAAGATGTTGATAAACTAGGAAAATTATTAAAATTTCCAATAACAGTGAAGACGTTAACCGGAGAGATTTTGTATAAATCAAAATATGAATCAAGAGGAGCTTCGATAGATATTATTGATCATAATGCACATGCATGGACTATGGCAGTAACAATATTTCCACGAGACAGAACGGTTAAATTTTATGATGGTCATATATTTGATTTTATCAAAAATATCAGTAAAAGTGACCCTGTATCTGTTTGGTTATTTCAAAGTTCAGAATATGATTATTACGATCAGTTTGTACGGCCTGGTGGAGATATTTATCGTACAGAATCTCTTAATGTAGAAATGGAACATCTTGCGCTGAAATATACTTCTGACGATGTCAAAGTTAGACAATTATTAAATAATTGTTTTACTGTTCCATCTGTAGCGGCTTACTTTGCTCAGGAGAAAAATTTATGGAAACCAACACGATCGGAATTTCTTGAAGATATCCATAAAAGCTGCGTAGAATATGGACACGGTTTATTATGGAATACTAAATATGATTATAGTGAGGTTATCTCGATTGATATGGTAGCATGTTATCCTGGAAGTTTTCTTGGACATGGAGAATGTTCTGATTACTTTAAGAGATTTGGACATCCATCACTCGAGATGACCAGAGTTGCGATAAACGGACCTTTACCAAATTTTGACTTAACCGGATTTGCTTATATAGAATCATTTGAGTTTATAGAAAATCTCCATCCGATCACTTATGTTTGGTTTGGAAAACATTTTCAGAAAAATGTTGGGTTCCAATAGTTCTGCTACGATATATGCTTGATAATAAAATATTGATATCATTAAAAGTAAATGAAGCAATTATATCGTATCGTCCACAGAAACAAGTTTGGTTACCAGAACCAGATAGATTTAATATTGATGATGCTAGGAAAGAATTTCCTGATCTCAACGAAAATGACATTATTAAAATTACTAATAATATACGTAAATGCGATGAGAAACTTGCAAAAGATCTTGGTAGAAAGATAATCGGTAAGTTTACACAAGGAGGAGCATATGATCATAAAAGACACTGTACAAGATTGATTATGGACCATGCTGAACTAGATTTTATAATCGCTGATACAACGGAAAAAAAACACATTTATAAGCCGATGTAATGCTTATTTATCAGACGGAACCAAACTAGGTACAATTGTGATCTATCTTGATGGTGACTCACCGCAATTTACTCATTTAAGATCTTCGATGCTAGCCTATGTTTCGATAAATCTACTGTCGATGATAAATAGATTTCCTCGTTACGCTGTCAGAGTTGCTACGGATTCGTTTTATATAAATAAAAAATATACAGATTTGTTAAAACCGCTACTTGGTAATGGTGAATGGGGATCATGGAGAATAAAACAAGAAAATATACTTAGTTATTCTGAATCTGCCGATGTTGAAATTAAGGAAATATATTACAAAAATAATAATCAAGTATCAAAGTCATCAGCACCATCTGTATATGATCCTGTGGCTACACATAAAACTGTTTATCTTAACGGATGCGGTGGTTCAGGTAAAACAACACGTGTGATTAAATTATTCATGAATAATAATTCAGATATAATTGTCTTGACACCGACACATAAACTCGCCAGAGAAATAAAAGAACGAGGAGTAAAATCATGTACATATCATAGTTTCTTTAGATGGTGTGGAGACACATGGACTCCTGAACGAATGGGTGAGAAATATAAACCTAAATATATTATATGGGACGAGGTAGACACGGTGTCGTTATAAATATTAAAAACATTTCTTGATTGGTTATTAACAAAGAATACTGCTGTAATTATGTGTGGCGATCATGGTCAACCACCACCCTTTATTGGACAGTCACCACATGAATGGCTGAAGAATAATGTAGATTATTATGAAGAAATAAACGATGACCATAGAGCTATTGATGAACCGCTGAAGGAGTTTAGAAGGTCAATCAGACTACAGCCAGATAAAATACAATGTGAAATAATGCGAGAAGTAATTCCAGAGACTACAATGAATGATTTTTTGAATTTATGGAGACCTGCTGATTTGATGGTAGCAAGTAGAAAAATGGTCCGTGACGAATTACAAAAAAAAATTATTTCTATTACATAAAGAAAAGTTTTCAGATCTACCTGTACCATTATGTTATCGTCCAGCAGATACTCGACGACAGAATATTGATGTTGAAATTCCTGGTGGTGGAATACAGAATCTTGTCTTGAATGATATTATTTTAGTCGATATTAATGTTGTTGAGAATGCGCTGAGTATGAATAAATCACCGTGGACGTTAGGATACGCTATAACTATTCACTCATCACAGGGGTTAACTATTTCTGATACAAATATCTGGATTATAGATGATCGGATCGAATGGTCGAATTTAGTCTATCTCGCAGTTTCTCGAGTCAGAAGAATATATCAACTACATAGGGTTATTATGAATTTTACAGAAACTAATGATCAGACTGTTAGCAATGACGTAATAAGAAAAAAACTATCTGGTTATAAGCAATGTGACAAAAAAAAAATAATCGTGACTTTGATATTGATACTGAATTTATTATAACACTAAAACAACGACAGAATAATCATTGTGCAAGTTGTAACGCAGTGATGTTATGGCAGTATTCGAATAATAATCCAAGGCAATTTACCGTAGACAGAATTAATAGTGATCTTGGTCATACACGTGATAATGTGATGCTGACCTGTCTTGAATGTAATCGACGTAGAGGTTCTGGTTATGTAATTGTATGTGGTGGTAATTGTGTGTCTTTAGGAATTACTTGTAATTGTTCACGTACAAATCCACGTTGAGGGGCTGTAGAATCTAGTCTGTAGATTGGAGGTCTACCAGTGGATCTAGCCACGCTAGAAATTGTATGTGTAGTCACGCTCCAGATAGGATCAGTTGCTCTTTTTTTACCACCTTCAAGTTCACCAGGTTCATATAAATACTTTACGGTAACATTACCTAATACTGGTTGAGAGAAAGATTCACGGCGTTGTATTTGTATATATTTTTTTGTAATCGCATTAGGTTTCATGGAAGTTGAACGAGTAATTTCATTATTTAACGCAGCTATCACACTTGGTAACCTTGTAACCATTCATGAGATCTCTCACCGGACTTAAAGTCAGTAGATATTTCCTTTGCATATTGGTATCCAAATAACCGCTCAGCAAGTGTTCGATTAAATCGTTCAACGATTGCCTGATCACGATGAATTTCAATGTGTCCTCGTCTGATTTTAACATTATGTTTTTTCATCAACGATAATACTGCACCAAGAAATTCTTTGCCAGGATCAACCTGTAATAATTGTGGCCATCGTAGACCACCACATTGATAAATTCGCTCAAACGCAGATGCAACTTCAGATGCTGTCTTTGTTGATAATGGTTCCGCTTCTTTATATCTACTTGCAACATCAACGACAGTTAATGCGTATTTGTACGTGCGTGATTGACGTCTACCAATTTTAATGGTGTCATGTGGTAAAAATAAAATATCTGCTTGATGAACTTCATTAGGGGTGCTGACATCAAAATGTGCGTACTGAATTTTTTTAGGTGGTGGTAGATAAATTTGCAATATTGCCTGTCGTGCTAACCACGCTGCAGCAACAGAACGTGAGACTTTTGCTGCTTCAGATAATTTAGTAATCGCTGATCTGCCTCTATTATATCCTCTTGGGCTATAATAAATGGATTCCATTATAATAGTTATATAATTAATTACCAGCCCCTAACATTATTTTACCTTTCATGGCAGTTTTTACTAGAAAACTAGCGAGTTTTTCTCTGACAGATTTATTAGGTATAGAATTTAACGCATGTATCAATTTTACATCTGCGAGATGCCGTTGTTGTAAATCTTTACTTTTATACGCAACGTCATGAACATGACACGCTTGATCAATCTTATTTATTGGATACTCTCCTGGTCTTGGTTGATCTTGATCATCAAGTCGTATATCAAGTCGAGTTCCAGGACCACAATAATTATATCCAGGAAGATGTTTCTCACCGGGGTATTTAGCCCATGGAGTTCCTGGTAATTTCCTTAATGAAGCGGCGATATCTCCACCTGTCTTTGTTCCTGACTTAGTCATGGAGACAAATTTGTATTTCTTCGTGCCACATTTTACACATTTGCCTGTCAGAGCAAGTCGTTTATTCTTCGTTGTTATCGTTGTTAATTCAGCAGTGGGTGTAGGAATTTTACACCGAACACAATATAGACTCATATTATTTACTATATGGATATAATTGACTTTTCTGCGACAGAAAAAGAGGAACCAGTAAAACACCATCCAGCGCTTCCGAATTCTATCAGAATGATTATAATAGGTCCATCTGGATCTGGTAAGACACAATTATTACTTAATCTGATAATACGATGGCTCAAGTGGGATAAATTATATTTGGTAGCACCATCTGTAGATGATCAACGGTGTTATGAAGTACTTAATGATTTTAATGAAAATGCAAAATTGATGAATGAAGACGGTAATGATGTTGTTGACTTTATTACGGACATCGATGAAGCCCCATCTGTAGATGACCTAGATGGATTTATTAATAATTTAGTGGTGTACGATGACGTTATGCTGGACAGACAATCAAATCCAGCTAGAATATTTTCTCGAGGTAGACATAAAAATACTGACGTGATTTATGTTACTCAGCGATATACACAAATTCCAAAAGTGATCAGAGATAACTGTAATATTTTAGTCGTTTTTAATGGAGTAGATAATTATACCTTACAAATATTTATTATACTTGGTGTTCAGGGGATATGGATTTGATCAAATTTAAAAACTTCTTTTCAAAAGCACAAGCTGTTCCGTTCGGATTTATTACAATAAATTTACATGACCCAAGATCCAGATATCGTATAGGTCTGGATAAAATCTTTGGTTAATTACAGTAGCAGGCGGGGTGAACCAACCAAAATTGAGTGACCAACGAGTGAATGAGTAGCATAAAAATCTAAAAACAAAAAGTCAAAAATAAAATAACAAAAATGAGCTAACCCAAAAGATTTATTATTCGTTTCTAACTATATGGAAATAATCTCGGTTAGAGGCTTTGGTTTAGAGTTATTGACATTGTTTTTTCAGCCTTCGTAGGAACCTTATGTTTTAGAAAAATGACGATTCAGACAAGTGGTCTATTCACCCTGCCTGCTGCTTAGCTTGATTTAAACGCAGTAGTGTTGCTACATTATATTTTTAGCTGATCTAGTTCCTGGCCTTGATTCAGAATTCGTCAACACAGAGTGAAAATCATTGGTCGTAATCAAGGTCATTCTTGGCTTGCGTCATCTCTGTTGTTAACTAACTTTTTTATTATTTTTATATTATTGAATCTTATAGTAAGATTCGTTCAGTACAATCGAACCTGTAAATAGCCTACGTGCTAATTGACATATTTTTTTACTGCGTTGTTCGGGTTAAGTGATCACGTGACCCATCACGGGGTCTAAACTGCGTTTTAGTTAAGGGTTAAAACAGATATTTTATAGTGAAATAGTCAGTCGCAGTTTACACCTTCAGAACTCAAGGTGTTTTTAATGTTGATGCCAGTTTGATTTAAAATTCTTCTATTTTTTTAACTTAATAATTTATTTTCCCTGGAAAATACCAGTGGTCATAAAAATTCTTGGACAAAGACATTTAGTGGAATTTATTCGGAATACTAGAGCCGGGTTATTATTCTTGATTCATAAAATCCAACAAGGAACTGTTGACACAACAACATAGAACAGGTTATAGAGGACGTCATCGCCTTCCATCTTGGAACTTCATCGGTATTCGAACTTTGATTCAATTAGAAATTTTTAGTGATAGGACTTATATTTCTAAATTCTAGGATTAATTTGTGGATTATATTCATAAACCGTAAGTCCATTTTCATATTTTTACCATGTTTTCTAGGGAAATAAATTATTCTGTTAACATTTACAAAGCTTGTTGGCTTCACTCTTTTCTTTATTACTTTCTACGAGCCTAAGACACATAACTAACAAAATTCGGCGCTCGTCCTTGAGATATATGAATTTTGGTTAAAATATTTCAGAAAACTGTTTTTTGAAATTTAATTTCCCCTAGTTTTCAGAATATTTTAAATCCAAAGTACTATTTCACACTTTGTTGGAAATCTTTAGTGGAATCATCAGGCTTTTTCACAATGTCATCAAAAGTGGAGACAATTCTTTCTAGTACTACTCATGAGCAGTTGGATAGTTGGAATAAAGATGAATTGCTCGAACTTGTCAAAAAATATGATCTTTCCGAGGCAAAATCTTCTTTAACGAAGCAAGAAATAAAAACCATTTTGATTCAGTATTTGGTAGAATAGAATGTTTTCGATAAAAGTGTTTTGGTTTCGATCAGTAAGTCTGTATCAGATTCTAACATAAAAGTAAAGGAATTGAAATTAAAATACAAGATGGAATTAGAGTTAAGGAAGCTTGAACTTCAGAACGATAAAGAGGAAAAACAAATCCAAATGCAGCTGCAATTGGAGAAAGAGAAAGAACAAATGCATTTACAGAAAGAACTAATGCAGTTACAATTGGAGAAAGAAGAAGAGCAAATGCATTTACAGAAAGAAGCAAAACAGTTGCAGTTGCAATTTGAGAAAGAGGAGAGAGAGAAACAAATGCAGTTACAATTTGAGAAAGAGGAGAAAGAGAGACAGATGCAATTGCAAATAGAGAAGGATGAAAGGGAATTTCAAATCAAGCTAAAAGAAATAGAGCTGGAAAGTGAAAGGCAAATTTCCACTTCACATACAAATTCAGGTTTTGATATTACAAAGAATATCAGGTTGGTGCCCCCTTTTAGAGAAAAAGTAAACAAATATTTTCCTCGTTTTCAAAAAGTTGCTGAAAATTTGAAACGGCCAAGGCAGCATTGGACTCAATTGCTACAATGTGTACTTATTTTTAAGGCTAGTGATATTTACCATTCACTGTCAGTTCATCAAAGTGCTCACTATGATCTGGTTAAGGAATGCATCTTAAAGGTTTATGAGTTAGTCCCTGAAGCTTATCGGGAAATAGTTAGGAACTATAAAAAGGAAGCTGGACAAACTCATGTCAAATTTGCAAGTCAAAAAGAGCAGTTATGTGATAGATGGTGCTTAGCCAAGAAATTTGAAGAAGATTATGAAAGTCTCAGACAACTTGTATTACTTGAAGAGTTCAAAAACTGTGTCCATAGTGACATTACGACTTATCCTGACGAGCATAAGATCAAAACCTTGGAAAATGCTGCTCGTGCTGCCGATAAGTATTGCTTAACTCATAATGTTCCTGTTGTACACAAGTCTTTCACTCAGCAGTCTACTGGTAAAAAGGTATTTCAACCTAATACGACTCATTCTAAAACTCAGTCTGGCACAACTTTTAAAAATCAAGCTTCTGATAAGCTTGATTCAAAATACTTGTCTCTTGCTACGTGTACCTGTTGTAAGAAGAAAGGACACGTTATTTCTGATTCCTTCAAATTGAAATATAAGCATCAGAATCAAGATAGACCTATCCCAAATGCTCTTATTTCTAAGAGGTCAAGGTCACGGTCAAGTATTGAAAACAATACATTAGTTGCGTCTAATAAAAACCAGTTTGATTTTATTATGGAGAATTATGAACCATTCATGTCGATTGGTTCTATATCACTCTTGGGTGATTTGGCCAATCCTATTCCTATTACAATTTTAAGGGATACAGGAGCTTCTCAGAGTCATTTATTATTATCAGGTACTTTGCCCTTTTCTGAGAAGTTTTCTTCTATTGAGGGTGTTCTCATTCAGGGAGTAGAGTGCGGCTTTGTTAATGTTCCTCTCCATTTTGTAAATTTGTCATCAGACTTAGTTTCAGGACATGTGACCGTCGGAATATTGTATTCTTTATCCGTTGAGGGCATTCATTTGTTACAAGGCGACGACCTAGCTGGAGACAAGGTTGTGGTTAATCCACTTGTAACTGACAAGCCTTGCTTGGATCAGAAAGTTGATCCAATTGAAAAAGAATTCCATGATTTATACCCAGCATATGCAGTTACTAGAACTATGGCAAAGAAAGCTCTTGAGAATGATTTCGATAATTAGAGTATTCCTTTAGCTGACACATGTATTGGCCAGGCTTTTGATGAGGGCACTTTCACTCCTTGTTTGGATCAATGAAAAGGTATTGATCACATTGATCCTCTTTAGACTTCTCATTCTTTTTTTTCAAATCAGGGTGACAAACGACAATCACTTGTCGTCGAACAGGAAAAAGATTCTGAAATCTCCTGTTTGTTTCAGAGGGCCATTAGTGCAACTGAAGCCACTGAAGTACCTGTCTGTTATATCATTAAAAATGGAATTTTTATGAGAAAATGGAGACCTCCCGAGGTACCTGGTGGTGACGAGTTGTCAGTGAACTATCAAATTGTAGTTCCAAAATCTTACAGACAGGAAATGCTTAGTTTGGCCCATGAAACGTCTCTGGCTGGTCATTTAGGGATTAATAAAACTTATCACAAGATCTTGACTCTCTTTTATTGGCCAAAAATCAAAAGTGATGTTTGTAAATACTGCAAATTTTCTCACACTTGTCAAATAGTAGGAAAACCCAGTCAGAAGATACCAAAGGCTCATCTGCAATCTATTCCTGCACTTGACGAACCATTTAGCAGAATTATGGTAGACTGGGTTGGTCCCTTACATAAGACCATGTCAGGCAACCAATATTTGTTGACCATTATGTGTGCGTCAACAAGATTCCCAGAGGCAATTCCTCTGAGGAATATTAAAACCAAAAGTATAGTAAAAGCTTTGATGAAGCTTTGTACTCATTTTCGCCTTCCCAAATCTGTCCAATTTGGTCAAGGGTCAAATTTTATGTCTGGAATTTTCCAGCTAGTTATGCTTGAATTTGGCACTCAGCAATTCAAGTCAAAAGTGAAGTTACGGTTTCACAGAACTTCAATGGAGAGAACTTTTGAGTCTTGTAATAGAGTTCATTCTCTCTTGTTCATTCTTCAAAATTTTCTTCAAATTAGATTTTACGGCCCTTACAAAGGTAAGTGAACATGAATGAGTTAAATTATATTAGTACTCTGATCTAAATAAATTAATGGAGTACCAATATATTGACAGAGATAGCCAGGTAAATTATGCAATTAATTTAGTTGTACCTGTCCCACTCACTGAGGATTTAAGTGAAGGAATTCAATCGGTCTCTACTGCTTTTGGAGCGATAAATCTTAGGAATTCGGAAATTATGAATAGTCTGGACCAGAACCTTTCGTATTTGCAACAACAAGAAAGGAATGAACTTAAACAGTTATTATTTGTATATGAGCACTTATTTCCAGATGTTCCTACGAGGACAAATAAAATTTTTCATGACGTTGAAATTGTAAATTTCAAACCTGTGAAAAAATACCCATACAGGATGAACCCTTTCAAACAGGAATACTTGAAAAAGGAAATTCAATATTTGCTGGAGAATGATTTCATAAAGCCAAGTAAAAGTGACTGGAGTTCACCATGCATACTTGTTCCGAAACCAGATAAAATTTTCTGTATGCGCACTGATTATAGAAAGGTGAACAGTGTGACAAAAACAGATTCATTTCCATTACCAAGAATCGATGACTGCATTTATAAAATTGGAAATGCCAAGTACGTCACCAAATTTGACCTTCCGAAAGGATTTCGCAAATTCCACTAACGGAAAGGGCGAAGGAAATTTCGGCATTTGTTACTCCAGATGGACTCTATCAATATAAAGTAATGCCGTTCGGGATGAAGGTTCCCCATGTACCTTTCAACGTTTGATGAATATGATTACCTCTGTCCTAGATAATTGTGATGCTTACATCGATGATGTTATCATCTACAACGACACCTGGAAAGAACACCTAGCAACAATTCTGAAATTCTTTGACAGACTCACTGATGCAAGTTTGACAATTACTTGATCCAAAAGTGAGCTCTGCCGTGCTTGTGTAACATTTCTAAGACATATTGTGGGAGATGGACAAGTTAAACCTATAGATGCTAAGGTCAAGGTTATCTCTGAATTCCCTGTGCCTGTCAGTAAAAAGCAACTGATGAGATTTTTAGGTATGGCTGGATACTATCGGAAATTTTGTTCCAATTTTTCTAATATTACTGAACCCCTGACAAATTTATTGAGCAAGAAAAACAAGTTTCTTTGCACTGAAAAATATCAGGAGGGTCTTGACAAGTTAAAGGCCATACCTGAAAGCGCACCAGTTCATACAGCTCCAAATTTCAGTCAACCTTTTAAACTATCCGTTGATGCAAGTGATGTTGGGTTTGGAGCAGTATTGATTCAAGAAGATAGAAATGGTGTTGATCATCCAGTGTGCTATTTCTCTAAGAAATTAAATAAGCACCAAAGAAATTACTCAACAATCGAGAAGGAATGTTTGGCTTTAATATTGGTGTTACAACATTTTGAAGATTCAACTCCTTCTCCGGTTGTTGTGTTTACTTTCATGGACAAGATGAAAAATAAAAATCAAAGATTATTAAGGTGGAGTTTGTTGTTACAGGAATATAATCTTGACATCAGGCACATCACGGGAAAAGACAATTTAACTGCAGATGCACTTTCCCGTGTATTGAAATATTATTTCATGGAAACTTTGCATAATTCATGAGAATTCTTCTGATGTAATGTTATTTTACCTCATGTATAATTAACATATGGCAAGAAGAAAGCTTTATTATATAAATCTTTCTTTTTCTTTATGGGGGAAGTGTTACGTATATGAAGTTTAATTACTTGAGTGTTAGTTTTAAATTCTTTTTTTAATTTTATTTTTATTATAACTTTATTCACTGGAGTTGTCATTTTTTCAGAAAATTCAGTTCAGTTCTTTTTAGCTTGATTAAAACGCAGTAGTGTTGCTACATTGTATTTTTAGCTGACCTAGTTCCTGACCTTGATTCAGAATTCGTAAACAGTGTGAAAATCATTGGTCGTAATTAAGATCATTCATGGCTTGCGTCAGATCTGTTGCAAACAAACTTTTTTATTATTTTTTTTATTATTATTGAATCTTATAGTAAGATTCGTTCAGTACAATCGAACCTGTAAATAGCCTACGTGCTAATTGACATATGTTTTACTGCGTTGTTCGGATTAAGTGATCACGTGACACATCACGGGGTCTAAACAGATATTTTATAGTGAAATAGTCAGTCGCAGTTTACACCTTCAGAGCTCAAGGTGTTTTTATTGTTGATGCCAGTTTGATTTAAAAATTTTCTATTTCTTGGATTTAATAATTTATATTCCCTGGAAAATACCAGTGCCTACAAAAATTCTTGGACAAAGGCATTTAGTGGAAATCATTCGGAATTCTAAAGCAGCCTACTATATGAGATTACAAGATTGCAACTGAATGATTTGAACTATGAGAATGGAACTGAATGTTTGGAATATAGAGATTGCAGTCAAATATTTGGAATCAAGAGATTGCTGATGAATGCTTGGAATTACCAGAATATAATTGCATATTTGGAATTACAGGACTGCTATTGAATGATTGGGATTACTATATTTCAACTGAATCTTTCGAAATTACGAGATTTTAATTGAATGTTTGTAAATGCAATCGAATGTTTGGAATTACAAGACTGCTATTGACTATATCGATTTACAACATTGAAAATAAATGTTTCGAATTACGAGAATGCAATTTAAAGTTTGCACTTGCAATTATTTCAACTGACTGTTTGGAGTTTGCAATTGCATTGTTAGAAATGTGGAGAATCCAATTGAGTGCTTGCAATTACAAGACTGGAATCTACAGTTTGTGATTAAGGGAATACAATGGAATGTTTTTAAGGAGACGACTGCAGTTAAATATTTGGAATAAAGAGAAACCAACTGAATGCTTAGAATTACGACATTGCAACTGTATGATGGAAATTGCACAATTGCAACGTGACAACGCAGCTTAATTTGAATGTTTGGAATTAGGAGATTCCAGATCAATATTTGGAACTACGAGAATGCTGTTGAGTTTTGAAGTTACAAGATTGCTGTTGAATGTTTTGGAAATTGCGAGAATGCAACTGAATTGTCGGAATTACAAGATTGCAATTGAATTGTTGAAATTATGCGATTGCAATGGAATGTTTAGAATTAGCAGAATTCAATTGACTGTTCGGAATTACGAGACTGGAATTACGCGATTAAAATGAACTTTTTTTCATTACTGCAATGCAGTCGAAAATTACGAACATGCAGTTGAATGAACGGAATTACGAGATTGTAATCGAAGTTTTATTATTACGAGAATCCATTTGAATCTTTGGAATCACGAGATTGCGCTTGAATGTTTGGAATTAAAAAATTACGGTTCAATGCTTGCAAATTATTAGAATCAGTTTGAATGTTTGGAATTACGAACTTGCTAATGAATGCAAGAATTGTTTGAGATTGCACTTGAATGTTTAGAATTGTGAGAATGGAATTCAATGTTTCGCTTTACGAGAATTCAATTGAATACTTCGAATTAGGCGATTGCAAATGAATTGTTGGAATTAGCAGACTGCAATTGAATTTTTCCAATACTAATGTTGGACTTGAATATTTGAAAATTACAATTACGAGAATGCAATTTAATGTTTAGAAATTACAAGAATGCAGTTCAATATTTGGAATTAGGAGATTGCATTTGAAGGTGTGGAAATTAAATGAATGCAATTGAATGTATTGAGCACGATATTGCAGTTTAATTTTTGGTAATTACAAGAATGCAATTAAATGTTTGGAAGTAAGAGATTGCAAATTAATGTGTCAAACCTATCTAAAATGCAGCTGAAAATTTGATAGTTTTATTATTATGTGAATGCTGTTGAATGTTTCGAACTACGGAATGCACGGAATGAAGAGATTGCAACAGAATACCTTAGAATCTAGGGAATTCAATGTTTGGAATTAAGAGACTACAATTGAATGCTTGGAATTACGAAATTGTAAGTGAATGTGTTTAAATTAGGGGATTGCATTTAAGCGTTCGGAATTACCAAATACGAGAATGTCATTGAATGTTTTAAATTACTAGATTGCAATCGAATATCAGGAAATTGCGAGAATGCAATTGAATGTTTGGAATCACGAGACTGAAATTAAATTTTTGTGTAGAAAGGAATGCATTTGAATGCATCTAAGTACATGATTGCAATGGTATATGTACAATTACAAGATTACAATTGAATGTTTGGAAATTACGAGAATGGAATTGAACCTTTTAGTTACTATGTTGCTATTAAATGTTTCTAACTTTCAATGTTACGTGTAGGCTCGTACAAATGTAAGAAAAGAAAAGAGTGAAGTCAACAAGCTTTGTAAATTTGAACAAAATAATTTATCTCCATAGAAAACAATATAAAAATATGGTTTGTGAATATAATCCAAAAATTAATCCTAGAATTGAAAAATATAAGTCCTATTACTAAACAGTTCTAATTGAATCCAGGTTCGAATCTCGATGAAGTTCCAATATGGAAGGCGATGACGTCAGATGAGGTCGTTGTACTGATGGCAACAGTTCCTCGTTGAATCACAATTTATAATGTTCTGTTTAAAATTCCAGAATAAATTTCCACTGAATGTCTTTGTCCCAGAACATTTATAAAGAAAAGCACTTGTGTGGTTTTCTAGAGAATATGAATTATTAAATCCCAAAAAATAGATGAACTTCAAAATAAACTGGCATCAACAATAAAAAAACACCTAGAGCTCTTAAAGGTGTATGATACGACTGGTAAATCTACTAAAAATCGTCTGTCTTAAACCCCCGATTTTAGATCACATCGTGGCTCACGTGACTGGCTACGTGATCACTAATTTGTACAGAGCAGTAAAAAAAAAAATGCCGATTATCACATAGGCAAGAATAGTCCTATCTAAGAATCAAATTCATACACTGGAAAGAAATAAAAAGTAGAAAGGCTGTTTACACTTAGCTAACACGTGGGCCGAACACGACCTTGGTAATAGCCAATCATTTTCGTTCAGTGTTTACAAAACGTCTCAACCAAGGTGAGCTAAAATACTAAAGGTCAGAAAAGAGAAGTGATTTTTCGAAAACGGTCAAATCCCGTGAAAATTAAGATCATAATAAAATGTAATGAAACAAAAATAACTAACACACAAGTGATTTAATTATATATTCGTAACATCAAGACTGCAGATCACTGTTTGTAATTTCAAGACAGCAGTTGGTAATCTGGAAATGTTTGGAAATTACGAGACGGCTATCTGATTTTCAGACTTCTGATAAAGAAATTGAATAATCAGAATTGGGACATTGGAATTATAAGTTTAGAAATTAAGATATTGCAACTGAAGGTTTGGAAATTTAGAGACTGCAACTGAATATTTGCTGTTGGTAGAATTGAACTTTATATTCGGAAAATGCAAGATTTCAGTTCGATGTTTTGTAATTACGAGAACTCATGTGAATATTTGGAATTAAGACATTACAATTGAATATTTGGAATTATGAACATATGAACGAATGGCTGGATAATACGAGCGTGCAATTGAATGTTTGGAATTTCTAGAATCCAGTTGACTTTTTCGAAATCAAAGATTGCAATAGAATATGTCAAACTTGTTATAATGCAACCATATATCTGGACAATTGAACAGATGAATGCAATTGAATGATTCTAACTACGAGAAAGCAACTGAATGCTTGTAATTAAAGGGACTGCAATTGAATATTTAAAAATACGAGATTGCAGTTGAATGCGTGGAATTACCAGAAAGGAAGTTACTACTAAGAAGAACAAAACTGCTATTTGAATGTTTAGAATTACGAGATTGCAATAGAATCTTTGAATATTACGAGATTGCAATTAAATGTTTGGAAGTTACGAAAATGCAATTCATTATTTGGAATTTCAAAACTGCTATTAAATCGTTAGAATTGAGAGATTACAATAAAATGTTTGGAGACACCGGAAATGCAATTGAATGCTTGGAATACGAGATGACAATTAAATATTTCAAAATTTATCGATTGCAGTTTGAATGTTTTGTACATTACAAGAATGCATTTGAATATTTGAAATTAAATTGTTGCAACTGAATGTTGGGAATCACGAGAATGCAACTGAATTGGAATTTAATTTTTTTGATAAAGAGAATTCAGTTGACTGTTTCTAAGTACATCATTGGAATTAAATGTTTGGAAATTATGAGAACCCAGTTGAATGCATAGATTGCAATTAGATGATGACAATTGCACAAGTGCAGTTTAATGTTTGCAATGAAAAGACTCCGTTTGAATGATTCTAATTACTGATTGCAATTGTATATTTCGGACCAGGGGAATGGTGTTGAATATTTGGTTTTACGAGATTCCAATTAAATGGCTGGGAGTGCGAGAATGAAACTGAATTTATAAAATTTACGAGATTGGAAATGAATGTTTGGAATTAGCAAACATCGATTGAATATTTGAAATCTCGAAGGTAATGGGATGTTCAGAATAAATAGTTTGGGTTTAAATGCTTGCTTCGGAATTGAGAGAATACAACTGAAGTTGTTTGGAATAACGAGATTGGATGCAAATGCTTGAAAATTACAAAATGGGCGTTGAATGATTGGAATTACGAGATTGTAATTAAAGTTTTACTATTACGAGAGTGAATCTAACTGTCTGGAATAAAGAAAATACATTTGACTCTTGATTACAAAATTGCAATTTAATGTTTGGAAATAAGAGACTGCAGCTGAAATATGCAAGTTACGAGAGTACATTTAATGTTTGGATTTACAAGATAGCAATTGAATATTTTAAATTAGGAAATTGCAATTGAGTGTTTCGAAATTACGAGAGCGGAGTTCAATGTTTCGAATTACGAGAATGAAAAGGATTCCATTTAAAATTCGAGATTGTACTTGAATATTCGAAATTAGGGGAATAAACTGATATTTGGAATTACGAAAATGCTAGTGAATGCTTCGAATTAGGAGACTGCAACTGAATGTTTGAAAGTATTAAATTGCAATTGAATAAAAATAATGATATGATTAAACTTCAATTGTTGGAAGTTACTAGAGTACAATTGAATGTTTCGAATGACGACATTACAATTGAATGTTTGGAAAATACTAGAATGCGATTGAATATTTGGATGTAACTAGATTGCAACTGAATGGTCGGAAACTGTTTTTGTTGTTGGAAATTACCTGGTGCAATTCAATGTTTGGAATCATGAGATTGCAATAGAATGTGCAGATAACATGCAACGTAATATTTAGATTAAAGAAATTGCAACTGAATGTTTAAAATTAGGAGATGCCACTGAATGTTTGAAACTTATGGCATTGCAATTAAATCTTTGGAACGAACTACATTGCAAAGGAATGTCTAGAATTTCGAGAATGGAATTGGGTGTTTTGATATTCTGAGAATGCAAGCATATGTTCGGAAACACGAGAATGCAATTGACTATTTTTAAATTACTAAATTGCAGTTTAGTGTTTGGAATTAAGAAACTGAAATGAGTGTGTTTAAATTACGAGATTATATTTGAAATTTCGGATTTAGAAAATTGCAATTTAATTTTTGCAATAAAGTGAACGCAGTTGAATGTTTGGAATCATGAGATTGTCATGGAATGTTTGAATTTACGAGATTTGGACTGAATGTTTTGACTTTCGAGTATGCAATTAATTTGGAATTACTTGATTGGAATTAAAATTTTATTATTTAAAGAATGCAGTTGAATGTTTAGATTGAAAGATACAATTTAATGTTTGTCAGTTATAAGATTGGAATCGAATGTTTGGAATTTCCGAGAATGCAACTGAACATTTCTAATTACGATATTGCAACTGAATGACTCCGAATTTCTATAATACAATTGAATTTTTGGAATTACGTGATTAGATTGATTATTTAGAACTTACGAGAGAATATTTGCATGTTTGGACATTACAAGAATGCGTTTGAATGTTTCGAATTACAAGATTGCGAACGAAATGTTTTGAAATCAGGAGACTGCAACTTAATTTCCATCGTTAAAAGATTCCGATTGAATGTTTGGAACCACGATAATACATTTGAATTCTTGGAATTACGAGATTACAGTTGACGAGCGTGTAAATGAATGCTTGCAATCACGAGATTGTAAATGAATGCTTGCAATCACGAGAATGCAATTATATGACTGCAATTTGAATATTTCGAATTACGCGATTGGAACTGAATGTTGTTTGCAACAATTTAATGTTTGTCAATTATAAGAGAGTGCAATTACAGTTTTGGAATTAAGAGGTTACAATTGAATGTTTAGAATTAAGAGCTTAGTTAAATTCTTTGGAAGCCCAAGAATGCATTCAGTCATGGAAACTCTCTATTGAATGTGAGAAATTACGAGAATGCAATTGAATGTTTGGAAACACAAGATTGCAACTCAATGTTGCAAGATTTCGACTGACTCTCTGGAAATTACGAGCATGTAATTGAATGTTTGGAATTAGATTGCAGATGAATGTTTGAAAATTGCTATAATGCAATTGAATATTTGTAGTTTCGAGATTGCAACTCAGTGTTTTAAGTTACGAAAATGCTATACAATGTATGGAATTTACGATATTGCAATTGAAAGTTTGGAAAAAACAGATTCCAAATTAATGGTTGGGATAACGAGATTGCAAATGAATGTTAGAAATCAGCAGATTGAAATTGAATGTTTGCAAAAT
The DNA here is from genome assembly GCA_016617855.1 of Megalonaias nervosa. Lineage (NCBI taxonomy): Eukaryota > Metazoa > Mollusca > Bivalvia > Unionida > Unionidae > Megalonaias > Megalonaias nervosa. The sequence goes on along the minus strand of JAECUM010004388.1, from coordinate 51,000 downwards.
TTATGGGAATGCAGCTGAATGTTTAGAATTAAGAGATTTCTATCACTGTTTAGAGGAGATTGCTGTTAGTTGTGTGGAAATTACGAGAATACATTTGAACGATTGGAATTAAGAGATCGCAATTCAATGTTTGGAAATTGCAAAAACACAACTTAATGTTTCAATATAAGAGATTCCATTTGAAGATTTATTACTACAAGGATGCAGTTGAATGTTTGGAATCAAGAGATTGATAATGAATTTTGGGCAATTACTTGAATACAATTTAATATTTGTAGTAAAGACATTGTAAAGGAGGGGAAGTGGTGTGTCGTGTGGTGCGCGCCCCTCTTTAATTGATTTGGCGATCGTTATCTGGGGAATGACCTCCCTCGATGGTATTGCCTAGTGTGAATAGATAGATAGAACATTGACAGAGAACTAAGCAAGACTATTGAGAAGAAATAAACAAATACGAGCCCCCTTAAATAATAAAATAAAATAAATTTAATTAATTAAAACATAAACTAAAATTGCAATTACAATCCAACCGATTTACATTAATGGAATTTAATAGCAGTGCTCAATTTACGGATTCGTTCATCATATTAACGAGTGGTGAAAAGAGTACAATGTCCACGCCTGACTCGTTCTCTCTTGACTTTGTGTATTCCACGTCTAGCGTGTATGCTTGGTTCCTCCTTTTGACCCTTCTATTCTGAACTCTCTATTTGCGGACTTCCCTCTTGGACTGTCCTCATCGGGTTTCTCAGGGAGGAAATATAAAGCTGTTTCCTTAAATGACAAGATTATGACTAAAGCTGTATATGTTTCACCACCTATCCGTATATATAAAATCTCTCACTTCCGTTATTCAGAAACGTAAATAGCTATCCACACTGCATAAATTCTGACATAATGTGACCTTAACGATTAACTGTCTTTACAAATATACTGTATTTGAGGTAAGGTACAATCGTTATCTATAGTTACTAATGACCATTGCAATATACCAAGTCTGACCTTAATTAAACAGTTCATCGCTCTCGCTCCACGCCAATTGATTAGCATTGGACACGTGTTCTGTATACAAACGATGCTGCCGTATATATCAGCATACATTACTATACGTCTTCTTACACCTAGCTAGCCAGTTCCACTCAATAAGATAAATGCACGATTACTATTGTATAAGATTCACTAAATTCTAGTTTACAGTAACCAATAACCTGCAAGATCATTTGAGCATTACAAAATCGTACATAAATATGCAATTATCATCAACTCACGATAAACAGTATCATCCTACAGACAAAGGAAATTAATTCATATAACCATAAGAAATTCTACACATTGAATATATGGATTACATCACAAATCCGTCAGTTCTATCAATGAACTAATAACTGTTAAATTAAAGAAATAAATTGCATAACACTCTAACAGATCAAAAGAGTCCTGTGAAAAGGAATAAATGATACATGCATGGATCATAAGCATGTCAAACACATAAAACCAAACAACAAAATAGAAAATTATATGGAAATTAAAATTGCGTACCTTAATGCTGTTTCTTTTCCACACAAACCGTGCGTCCTAGCACTATAGCCTGTCTTTTCCTTTCAAGACAGCTATCTGGCCTCTTTACTTTGCTAACGGGGGGAAAACTCTATTCTCAGATTTCCACCGGAGTCTCAGCAAAATTTGACTAAAGAATTCTGAGCTAAGGCGCTACCTTAAATTCAGATTACTTCCAGAGTGTACACCTTAATTTTAACTGACCAATCGAAAGCAACTGTTCCTAAATTTTTCCCAAAATAATCATGTCTTTCATCAGTTTTTGACAGCCTAGAATATGATGCAATTAGCTTTACTGTGAAGATCAATTATTTGAGATGCGGTCCTTTACAAACCGATACTGTTGTGGTTCTAATGTACTCTCTGCTAATATACCGTTACGATGACTGGGTCAATTCCACTTAAGCTTAAACGTAGGCCCTTTTATGATTCACAGATGAAACAAATTAAATATCAAAGTGAACTTTCTCAAAGACTTTTCTGTGGCTTGACTGTTAAAATTTTAAAGCACAATTTATTCAACTTTAGGATCCAGTACTTCTTCAAAATTCGACACATTACAGACATTGTAATTGAATGTTTGGAAAGTACGTGATTGCAATTAACTGCTTGGAAGTAAGACATTGCATATTGATTATTTAAATTGTTTTAGATGGCAGTTAAATGTTTGAACGTTAAGAAATTGCTATTGAATGTTTGGAATTAAAAGAATGCAATTGAATGATTAGATTTTCGTGAATGCTTGGAATTAGGTGATTGCAAATGAATGGTTGGAAATTTTGAATTGCAGTTGGATGCTTGGAATTAAAAGATTTCAATTGAAAGTCTGTAATTAGAGATCCAGTTGCATCTTTGGAACTAGAATATTTGAAATCATATGATTGCCCTTGAAATTTTAAATTTCGCGACTGCAGTTGAACATTAGGAATAACCAGAATGCAATTAACTGACTGCAATTCAGTGCTTGGAAGAGAGTGATTTACAAGAATGCAGATAATATTTGGAAACTGAGAATGCACATTAGTCTTTGGAATTAAGAGATCGAAACTCAGTTGAATGCTTGGAAATTACGAGAATGCAACTGAATGTAAGGAAAGCATGCTAGTTAAGTTTGAATGTGAAGAATCAAGAAAAAGCAACTGAATGTGTTGAACTAAGAGATTCCAATTTAACGTTTTTAATTTCTAGATTCCACTTGAATATTGGAAACAATGAGAATTAATTAAATGTTAGGGATTACGAAATTCCAATATAATATTTAGAAACTACGAGAAGATAATCAAATATTTGGACTATGAGAATGGAATTGAATGTTCGGAATTAGGAGGATGGAATTGAATGTTTGGAATTAACTGATTGCAGTTGAATGTTTGCAATAAAGAGATAGCAGGTGAACATTTGGACATTATGAGATTGCAATTCAATGTTTGGAAACTGGATTATTGGAATTAAATGTTTGAAATTGCTAGATTGATTTCGACATTGCATTTGGATGTTTAGAAATTACGATAATACAAATGAATGTTTGGAGTTAAGAGATTGCAGTTTAGTGTTTCGAAATTAAGACAATGAAGTTGGATATTTGAAATTACGAGACTGCAATGGATTATTTTGAAATGACTGGATTGTATGTAACTATTTGAAATTAGGAGATAGTTATTGACTGTTTGGAATGAAGCGTTTGCAACTGAATGTTTTGAAATTACGAGAACGCAGAAAATACACTAAAGTGAAATTATCCTCTTCCGGAAACTTGACATGATACCATCACTTCTTGTATCCACAGAACGCTCACACCAGTGTATCGTCTTCCTAGTTTCAGCCATACTCAAACTATGCTGCATCGGTTAACTACCGACGAACTAAGGCACGAGTATATACTGCATGAGAAGTAATCCACCACTCTCTTCTGATTGGAAGTGAGACTCCCCGCTCTGACTGGATATAGTTATGAGACTTTGGACTTGTAAAACATTTCAATCCGTTTCGATCCGACTTAAGACTATAAATAAAACCGATTCTTCTCATGGTTTCGCCTGTTCCCAACCACGATCAAGATGCATATCATGTTGCCAACCAAAGAGTCCAAACCGTATACCAACGTTAGCAGGGGTCGAGGCATCCACACTCATATTGGTGATGCTGTTCAACCCGAGCTATCTGATGTATGTGAAATCATCATGGGCCATCAGCAAGATGACGGACACGGCTATTTATAAGAGAAGAATTTATGTGTTAAGACAAGGTTGTCTTCAAAGAGAGTCTTGCTATATGGACCACAGGTGAGACGAAGTTGGAGGAAAAGAAGATAATTGAAATGCGACGAATGTTAACTATACTGTCATTTGCAGGGCCAATCACATCTATAGAAAATAAATTATTTCACTATTGTTAAAAACGTGGGTTTTGTTTCTGTGTGTGTGTGTGTGTGTGTGTGTGTGTGTGTGTGTGTGTGTGTGTGTGTGTGTGTGTGTGTGTGTGTGTGTGTGTGTGTGTGTGTTGGTTTCTTTGTCCTATAACATGTCAAAGAAGACAAAATTCAATGACAATTATTGTTCCATTTTGAATAAGTTCGATAAAATGAGTTTTTCCCAACTAGTTAATATAGACGGAATGGAGGGAATTATTCTTACTTCGATGGTCGTGTTGAATGTTTTGGCGGTTGATGAGATTCCGAGCACAAAACATGCAACTTTTTACTCTTTAACTTGATTTCAAACACAATGGTGTGTACGCGGATTTGTCTTACCCTATATCCCAACTACCGTTTCTGTGAAAATACCTGTTTTAGTTATGAAAACGAATGTGATGCCCAAAACATCATCCCCCTACCCTGACTTCCGATTTTGTCCCCTAATTTTGCTTAGATGCTGGTGGTAAGAATTAAATCCACAGACTGATCCTTGATGATACAGCAAGTGCTCTGTTTCATGATGAGGTTCCTGTCTTAAGTGATACGCGGTTGTTGTTGTGCCGTAAGCAAAACTTTATCTGGCCGACCTCATATTACTTTTGTTAGAGTCAAATTAACAGAAATATCAATGTTTAAGAGGTAAACGTTGACAATAGAATCCTCGAGACACTTATGAACATACACAGGAACGAACAGCAACAACTCGTCATGTTTAAGATGCAGGAGGAGGACGGGAAATGTGGAGGAGGTAGATTTCACTACCAAAAACACTCGTAAAATGATTAGGTCTCAGTGAGCTGTTTATGGTGCGAGAAAAAATCTTGGGTAGTATCGGGAAAGACCGTGTTTATGTGGTTGCATTGCAATTTCTAACAAAATCATTGAATACTATAATACACGTTTATTGTTACCACTGCGGTTTGGATACGAGCAACGACGATATCACGATAGAACGAAATATGTGTGTAGGCGGATGTGTCCAAATCGGCTTTCGACATCCATAAAATCATTAGGAAAAGAGGATGGAGTTTACCCGGACATACAATACACGAGGCCCTGGAATCCACTCCATGAACATCTCGATGAAAATGATAAGCCACTACCAGGTCAAAAGCCCTAACGTTTTGGGTGCGCGGAATCATAGGGGCTAAGCATAAATTGGAAATAGGTATGCCTGCACACCAAACGATTCCCGAAATTGGCGGCAGTGTTCCGGTGATTCTAAAAGAATCACTGAGCACCTAGAAAAACTTGACGAAGAATTGCATGAACCCCTACGAAAACATTTTCGACGGCGTAAGGTTATAGATGTGGGAGTAGATAATATTTGGTCAGCGGATTTAGTGGATATGAGAGATTACAGCGCTCATAATAATAAAAAAAATTTGCTCACCATCATCGACGTGTTCAGCGAATTCGCTTGGGTTCTTCTTCTAGAAAATAAAAAAGGAGGTTCTATCGTCTACGCGCTCAATACAATAGCAAAACAACCAGGAAAACTATGAGTAGATCATGGAAGTGAATTTTATAAAAAAACCGTTTCTGATTGGCTCCAAAAATTAACATCACGTTATACAAAACACAAAACCAAGGTATAGACGTAGTGATCGAGCGGTTTAACATGACGTTAAGAAACCGCAAATGGAAAAGGTTCACTAGCGATAACACTCACCCATATTTACAATATTTTTTTTTTACCAGAATTGATAGACGAATATAATCAAACGAGACACCGTAGTATGAGTATCAGAATCGGCAAAGTGGGCGGAAACAAAACGTGACAGACGCTTTATTTGTTTTCATATCACAAATTTAACATGGGGGACCGGGAGAGAATTAGCCGGTAAAAACTTATGTTTGAAAAAGGGTACACACCGAATTGGACTCAAGAAGTATTTGTCTTAAGTAAAGTTCAAAAAACATTTCCTGTCACCTACAAGCTTAAAGATGCGGCAGGATAACCTATCGAAGGTTCTTTTTACGAGCAGGAACTACAAAAAACGATCAGGACATTTTCAGGATAGAAAAAGTCAAACAAGGGAAACAATCTCGCGTCAAATGGTTTGGTTATCCTGAAATATTTAATTGGTGGATTCCGACAACGGCAATGAAGACGCTCGCATCTTAGAAGTTGACCTGATATGACTGTTTGCTTAGATCATGTAAAATTTCCACAAGTACAATATGTAAAGAAATTTCAGCTACAATACATGACAGTAATACATGCGTGCCAAAATTTTCTCCATTGTGCATGCTGCAAACTCAGACGACTTCACCTTTTACCTTTCACTCTCTCTGAAGTTCATAATATCTGTAGAGCGTCCCCGAAGAATTATAAATGAAGACTATCAAGAAAAATATATCCACTGGAAATGAATCTGCTATAAACAAAAATGAAAGGTTTGGTGAAGTAATTGAATTGTGGTATGCAGTAAGTGTTACGTTTGCCAAGCACCCAGATAAGGTCACGTATAAGCTATCCGTCTTGGGAATATGACTTCCGCCTTGTGCTTAATCTCTAAAGATTGCCGCGGTGTTAGTGTTGAACTCCTACTCAAGGTTACTATGACCAGCCAGAGACCGGAATCTTGAGTCAGCAAAGGCGACCGGTAGTGCCACTTCACAAAGGCTTGCCGTTATCACGCCTATATGTTAAAGGTTAGTTCAAGGGTCAAAAGGAAGTCCACGGGGTGAACGGGGCGTGTTCTCATCCGTCCCCACGTTGACAGACACGTTGATAGACCCGCTAAGTTTGATTGGGTCAGTCCACAGCGATATCCAATCAAAACTGAGATAGAGGGTGTGATTACAAATCAAACCCGAATGAGACCGTAAGAGTAATTTAGTATTCACCTGGAAGGATTGTAGATCAATAGGGTTTACTCCGAGAAAGAAGCCACTCGTAATCTGGCGGAAGAACTTAGAGGTAGATTCTAAGGAAAGACAAACCTTCGAAAAGGTCAGTAAGTTATTTGCTCGATTTTTGCAGAACATTAAGGCATCATAATTGTAATTATTTGTAGTATGTACACTTAATTACTAGGATCGTTTACTATGTAGAATTACCTTTGTAGTGTTTCATTTACATGCGTATTTGAGAAATGGGCTTAAGCAGTACGTAGAGAATTATTAGACGCGAGGCGGAACTATGTAGATTGTTAGCTTGTGGTCAGAATTAATTTTGTAATTCGCTATTAGGTTACTTCGTAGTAAACCAGTGCATTTATTAGAATTTACACATGCTTGAATTGTGAATTTGGAAACATGGTTGAAGTATGTAAGATTAGTTACTATGGACGTATGCATATATCATTTGTAAGGTAAAGAAATGCGTCTGATTATTGTGATATTGTTTAGTATAACGGAATTAAAATTATGTATTGACGTATGTATAAGAAGTAATTAATACCGTGCTGTATTATGACGTTTGTTTTACCATACAAAACGTATGGGTATCTGGATGTGAACGAATGCGTAACCGAAGAAATTTAATAGCCGTTATCTGAAGATAGACTGTGTGTAGCGTGAGATGAGAGGGCTAAGGAAAAAGATTTTACCGTCCTTGTGTTTTCACAGGAAGCTTTTTAGGGGACAGAGAACTTCCGGTTCTACTGGGTACCAAGTCTGCAAGAGCTGAAGACGGAATTGAGAGTGTAGCCGAGACAGTCGAAGTCGACAGAAATGTAGTCGTGGGGGAGAAAGTGGAGGAGGAGGAGAAGGAGTCTAGAGAAAGTCGAGGAGGAGGAGGGGAAGGAGTCTAGAGAAAGTCGAGGAGGAGGAGGAGAAGGAATTTGGAGAAATAAGAGTTAGAAAGGTTTCAACAGATGAGTAGAAATACAAGGACAGGTGGAAATCAATCTCACACTGCTAATCAAATGATGTAATAGGCTTATTAAAGGGTCGAGCTGAAGGAGTGTAATTGGAAATTTGAGTCATTTGATTATTGAATTGTTATTAAATTATTATTCATTGAATTTCAACCTTCTTGTATATTTAACCATCTAACCGTCGGTATTACTGACTGGGGGCTCGGAGCTTTACATCTATCACTGAATTTAACTTCCAAAAAAATAGAGCTTGGGTGGGACTTCTATAATAGTTTAAATACAATATTGGGAGCATCCCACCCCAACCATATAGTTCGTCACAATTGACTTATGCAATGCATGCATCAAACGTTTTGAATCTATCCGTCTTTGTATAGCTACTTTAAACGCTGGAACAAGCTATCTTTTTATGTTGAAAATAAAGGTGTTCTGCACTATTTTAAATCAGATGCCCAAAACGATACAGCTCGGTGCACTAGTTTGGACTGCACATCTCTCTCTCTCTCTCTCTCTCTCTCTCTCTCTCTCTCTCTCTCTCTCTCTCTCTCACACACACACACACACACACACACACACACACACAGAGACTCACACATGCACAGACACACAGATGCTACAGCAGGTGAGACATTTATGACTACGAGGGCAGTTTTCAATGGTACTAAACCGTATGCTGACCAGATAACAGAAACATTCTGAGCGACTGTTTCTCAATAACTAAAGGTGAGTAGACGCTAGGGAACTATTGCAAAAGTGTAAGAGATGGGAACTGGACTCGGCGATTTAAACGATCAGAGACGGTATGGAAACGGTATGTCAAAGACGTTATAAGTACTGTACAGATAGCAACCGTCTCTCTAAAGAGCAAGGGATATTGTATTTAACGAAGACAGAAATGGCAGGTGTGACAATTCTGATGTGGAACAGCATCTGTAAACTTCGACATTTCTGGGCAATAGAATTTGACAAGAAGGTACAATCTTGATGCAAGTACACGTCAGTTATAAGCGATTACTCTCAGTCTCAGACGCGTCGCCTGCAAATACGAGTATGGGGGCAACCCTCAGTTTTCATTGCTGATAGCAGCATATACAGTGGAGACAAAGTTCATTATCTCCACTTTGAATAAAGATCTAACCTGTCGCGTTTCGAGAAGAAGAAAATACATGACAGTATCGACGTTTAGTCAATATATAACCACCGAGAAGTATATCTTAGTCTATTAAAATTCAGGTTTCAATAGCATGGATATGAAATATGTTATACAGAGTTGCTTATTATATCCTCCTTTTTTCTCCGTTAACTTTACATTGTCAGAACATACAGTATTTCACGATATTGAACACCTTGTTATTGCCTGACACGTGTGCCTAAAAATTAGTATAGTGTCCTAGAAACTACTTTGTAAACAAACCATGTACATTCATATAGTAGACTCTTTTGGTTGATTAGATTTGTTTGTGAATGAACTAAACAAGTTTTTACGTCAATTTGAAAGTATAGATAATAAAGTTAACGATGTGGACGAGTTCACTGAATCAGAAACGAAACTTTCAAACAAGCAAACAAATGAACGTGATATTCACAATGTAACAACAAACGTGAGCGACACAGTTATTTAGAAGAATATTCATATCTTTTCTCAAATAGAATTGTTAAGACTGATGGATGCTCTCTAGGGTCTAAAAATATAGCATAGAATATCATACTGAGACCAAGGGCTATTGCATGTCTATCAGAGACGTACTATTTTGCAAGTCTGTCAAAATACCAGATTCTAGAAAAAAAATGCAAGTGAAGGCTTTGGTAGAACATTAAGGGTCTCAGAGCCAATAATTCAAGACGACGAAAAGGTATTATTTCCGCTGGGTAAATGGAGTGTCACACAACTGTACTCCCACAGGCAGACATTTTTTTTATATATCATATATCCTGATTTTTGTGTGAGGCAAAGTAATACATGGTTGTATTTCGGGCATATATCGTGGCAATGTGATCCATATTCCATACATGCACCGTGTTATCAATATTATTTGTCTACAGATCTGAATATATTGCTTGTCTTAGTTTAAATGTCTCACATTTACAGCTGCCACGTCTGTTCGTTTTGGGGAATTTTTTATTTATTAGTAACCTTAGGTAATAAAGGTCTAATTAGCATTTGAGATCATAATCACACCTTGCAATCCTTATGAAAGAGGACACTTTGGACACAATGTCTCGTGTCTTTATATGGTAGAAAAATATTTCGGTACATATCTTTCATTGTCAATATAAAACTATTATGGAAATGATATCGTACTATATATTTATAAAGGTCTTCTCATTTTATTCTCCCTGGTATTATAAGCAAACAGCGGAAACTCGGATGTGTCGAAGATTATCTTGCACCGAGTAACTAAGGACAAATATTGGTAAATATTTCATGTTTATATCCAATGCTCAGTACTTCTAGACTGATTTACAAAAATTGCAGTTTTTAATGTCCTTGTAGTATTTTTTCCATTTCAATATAACGCATATATTACTTATGACACTCAAAGAGATGAATATGCATGTTTTTAGCATGAAGGAAGAAATTTCTTAAGACGAATCTGGCCCAGCTAGTTGACAAATGTATCTTTGTGGCTCTATCTATGTTGGAACCATTGAAACAGCACCTATGATAAAAACGGTGCATTTTCTTCGGTTTCAAAATAAGTAAGTTTAACGTTTTATAGCAAATAATGTATATATTTCTTATGCAATCATTCAAGACGAACGGTTGGCTTCCTTACTCTTAAGGTATCCCTTTTTCAAATCCACTTAGGAAAGTCATTAAATTAAGATTTTGCTTTCCGATTGAAACTCTTCCCTTATTTTCCAGCAGATATTTAAATTTAGGAAATGATTGATTACCTTATCTATTACTCTCAAACGTTTAGTTAGCCTTCTATCATCAAGCTTCTATTGTGTAAATAAAAAGGTTAGAAAGACATTCATAATAAATAACATAAGCTGTGATACAGAAACCTAAATCTCAATATTTCAATTTCCTAAACATGTTTTCAATACATTTATTATAATATTACTAATTAATAATATAATATTTAATTAAACAATTGTCACTATTTGATGTTGTATTAATTATTAATTAATAATATAATATTTAATAAAACAATTGTCACCATTTGATGTTCAATTGACGAGCTAGATAACATGCATTCATTTAACTATAAGAGATTGCTGAAACACTATGGTCGCTAATGACATTTGATATTAAACCAGGGTCTGATTGTTATACATTTAAAAGAGAATTAAATAGCTAGACTTGTTCTTTTGTAAATCAGTGCCGTCTGTTTACTAGAGTCAGAATGTTTGAATTACAAAATAAAATCAATGACTGGGCTTGACAAAGAGACTCTGACCATCATAACATTTTTTACTTTTGTCTTGCATCTAGGTCAGCATTACGGCAGTTAATATGAATAAAGCCTTATCCTTACCTTCGCTTCGCAGCATTTTAACACTCCTGTATATGGCTGGTGTCCGGACAATTCGGAAGTGGATAATTAGGAGCGGATAATTTGGAGAAGGGACAGTTCAAAGACAGACTATTCGAAGACGGACATTTCGGAGAAAAGACATTTGTAGTGGGGACAATTCAGATTCAAAATCACGATTAAATGAATTATAGTATGTATTTTATCACTGAATTTTTAAAGTGATTTGTCGATGTTATCGAAAAGTTTGTCAAAATCATATTCTATAGATTACAGCATATATCAATTTTGAAGATTAAGGACGAAAGAAACCATGTACGGAACGTAAGAGGAATCCTTTTTGTTGCACAAAAACAACTGAGTGCATATTATGCATATTGTGTGTTTAAATTTTATTCATGATTGTAAATTGTAATGATCATTTATAAAGAATATATTGCATAGCAAATTTTTGTCCATGATCGTAGATTTTATTTTGGGATAGTGATCTATAAATAGGTTGTTTACATCCTTGATTATAAAAATGTGCACAGTCCGGGGTAGTTTTCCATTGGTATGATTGAGCATTGCGACATACGTCATGTGGGTGAATTATTTTGAAATATGTCACTTGTGGATGAACTGCGACATAGATTCGTAATAGAGTCGTGGAGATGTATATATGGGGAGAAATGAACAATTATTGCTATTCCCATTTTTATTTTTTGTTCTTGCTTCATTTTCAGTCTGCAGAAGTATTTAACGGTGTGTTTAGGTTTAATTTGAAAGGAATCCTTTATTTAAATTATTTATTGGAATTACAAAATGCTCAAATGACTGTTTGGAGTAAACTTTTTTTACTGTTATTGTGAATTCATTCAAAGACGTTCTGGAGAATGTCATTGTGATACATGAAGACTGCTAGCACGTCATCATATTCAAGGCTGCTGGTACATCGACATATTCAAGACCTGGAGTTAATTTGGAACACTATATCTTTGAACTTATGATAGAATATTTGGAGTCATTTCTGTTTTGATTCATAATATTGTAAGTTCTTCTTAAATCTTAATTTTAATAACTTAAACAATTAAATTGTATACGTTTTACAAAATTGAACGGTTGTGCTTATTTCTGTTACTTAGTTTAAGACCAAAGAGTCGTAACAATATTGAAGCATGTTTGTCCTATATAATGGAAAACCTTGTATTTCATTTATTTTTGTGATCACTAATCAATGCCATTTCTGGATCAGCTTTCATTAAGTCTGCATCAGGACACTTAGTGATATCTATACAATCTAAGAATAGTTTATCCGTCAAAATACTATTAATTTAAGTCGCTGGAACACAAACACCGGCTGGAGTCCGGATGGGAACTTATGTGTGGTTAAGGAAATTACAAGCTGACTATATGTATCACTGGAAACTCGCAAAGGTATAATTATTAAATTCTTTAACAATCATACTGGCCTAAACATAACTGATATTGATGTCAAAGAAATAAAACATGTTATCTTTGGCGTGGAGAGACTGAATTTTATAGATACCAATAAAATAAACGCCTTAATGGGATATCTAATTAACATGCGCGATCTACTGCATTATCGCTGCAAATCTTTTCCACATGTTAAACCTCTCCACAACTGCAGCTTTGACCTGATTTTGGGTACTATACAAGTCTACGTTATTGTTCTGAAGCCAATCTGAGTCGGTTTTATTGAAAAATTAGCTGCCATGATCCACCCACAATTTTCTGGGTCTGAGCGCACCCACACTGCTGTCCAACGCCTCAACGATATAGTTTCCGCTTTTGTTTTGCAGTGGAACTACTCAGGCATACATGCTAAACACATCGATGATCCGCTGACCAGATGTTATCCACCGTCACAGCAATGACCTTACGACGTGGAAAACGCTTAAGCACAAGTTTGTGCAGCTCTTCTGTCAGCAGATCTCTTGCTGGCCACGTTGTAGCTCGAGTCTTCGACACTGACGACTTTGTCGCTAGCAACTCCATTGCTCGCGTCTGAACACCGATGCCTATCTTATTCCTAGTCTTTATGATACCACATACGGGAGCGCGGTCTACTTGTTCCCTAAAATTTGTCGGTTTGAGTTCTTTTAAATCCCTCAGCACGGCATCATCGCCTCCAGCTTTGTGGTCGGGGTGATCCTTGTAACAAATATTGCGCTTCAACGCAATGGAATCCATGCCGTTATAAGGCTTCTGACCGGAAAATGTCTGATCGTTTTCGTCTAGCTATTGCTCCTGGGGTTTCCACCGTCCGATGCACCTGTGTCCTGGTAACGTCAATCAATCTTTAGGTCTGGGACGTTTCTGATGAGTAATGGATGTCGACGGCACCATCCAGGATCTGATGTTGACCACATCGTGCACATCCTCTCACAGACAGATTTCGAAGATCCTGGCAGCTCGTGTCCAGATCGCAATGACTGCAGAAGGACCGATGAATTTTTTTTATACAGAAAAGTACACTAAGTCGTTGTCGCTTTCGTAGACGATGCTGCTGGAGACATGTTCACGCGTCTCTGCGATTTGTTTGGCTCTACACCTCGCAGACCGATTTGACCATGAGGCGACCATTTTTGGTCATCATTTCAACTAGATTTCTGCTGCCCGTTCTAGCTCTACACTTGAGACACCACGAATTCATGATTGTGATATACATAATACATCCACTAAATATAGGTTATTTTCGCAGTGATAAAATTGATTCCATAGGCAACGTTCCATGGTATCTCCGCTAGATTCAACGGATGAAGTACCAGTCACACGTGCTGTAGTAGTCCACATCCTGAATTTGTAACGTATTATACACGGCACCGCGCAGCAGGCAACCTTGTTGCTTGGAAACACCTTTCATGCATCTTTGTTGCAAAACAACCCGTTTTTAGGTACAGGATCACCTCGTCGGTAAGGGACAAATCAAACGAATCAAAATAATCGACGTCGCGCTGTCGTGGGTCGTTCGCCGCAATGACCCAGTGAGTTCCAGATCCATCGCAATAATTCTGGATGTTAATCACGCAGCTCTCGCTGGGCCATGTCTGATCTGGTAAGTGATCCTTAGAAAAATACAAGTCTATTTTTTTCGCTCGGTGCTAACTCTCTCGAGATGTCAAAGTTGGACAACGGTGTTCTTTTTTACACCCTCCATTTTATCGCGATCGGGAGTTTCCTTTGTGAGCAATTCCCTTGCCACCTGGAAGCTGAAGTCCTCTTCCAATACCTAAAAGAGAGGGAAGCAACGTCCCAACAGTAGTGCGATGAATCCTTCTTGTTGAGGCAGTTGAGACGCAGACAATTTCAACACCAGTCCCTTTTTCTTTGGCAATCGAGGCAGCTTGTCGATGAGTCAGCATGAGCTTATCCGGTCTTGATGATGTAGCTGAGCTCAACTTGATTTTTCGAGCGTGCGACGATAGCGTTAATCCTACTGACGTGTAAGACATGTTTTTTTATATTACAACATATGCTATTATTTTGCTTTTTACGTTTTCTGTTACGATAACCACCTGAAGAGGTTACAATAGCACGTTTCTGGTATGCAGCACCTTTTCCCATTACCACAGTTTGTGTTGATCCAGTAACTGCTCCTGACACTGCAGCGATACGCAGGGGAAGTAATCCACAGTTCAACAATTTTGGAGCAAACGTTTTGACGAACAGAACTATCGCGCTGGTAATAGATCCTACCTGTGTGATTCTGGAACCACCCTGGGCAGTATAGTTTCTACGGGTAGTTTTAGCTCTACGACATCGTTTTGGTTCTGGCGACTTTGTCGCTGGCCACGCTGTGGTTATAAAATGGTTTAGTCATTTTTCAGCCACACCATTGTTGTCTACAAGACAACATTCGTTTTTCTTTTGAGCATGTCCAACGTCATTAATCTGTCTGATGTCACCAGAGCGTAACGTACGTAATCTCCGCCTGGATTACAAATGTTCCACCGGATCTAGACATCGGCAGGGGAATATTTGAGGCGTTCGGAATGCTTGGACACATCGAAATAGAAAATGGGGTACAGCCCCGAGAAATCATCCAGCGATACCTGTGTGCTCGTGTCCACGTCCTGATATTTCTACATGGCCACCATGAGCATCATGTACGCGCGGGTGTAATTTATCCTGGCTGCATCAAAATTCCACTAGAGTTCTGGATACTGCATGGTATTGATTTGGACGTGAATGTGAGATAAATTCAGATGGCCAAACAAGTGTTTGTTTCCAGTCTGTTTTTCACGCCTTGCCGCTAACTGAAATGCCACAAACACGTGTCTGGGGAACTTGCTGCCTGCATTGGTGGAAACTGCTGCAAGTAGATCCTGTTTTGCTCAAAGTAAAGTTTCTTGGTGAATCGATCCAGCGTGGTCTCTAACTCGATTGCGTCGGTTCTCGATGCGGTGATTTTGGACATCAACAACGCGTACCATGTCATGATGAATTGTCCATCGTCAGGACTGGTGGACCAGTTCGTGTACTGTGTGGGAGAATCTTTTTTCAGGACCAGATTGTGATTGACGCCTTTGAATACGGTGCGGATATCGCGGCACACTCCGAAAATGCTGCTCAGAGGAAGCTTCATACAAATATCTCTGCTCGAATTGGCGAGAGTGCGTCTTGCGTAAAATCCCTGATCGAAAATTGCCTGTTTTGCGATCAAAAACTATTCCTGAACACGGCATGGTCATGTTGGCGTCATTACCAAAAGTGGTTTGTAGTATGATCTCAGCAGCAGTACTAAACTCGTTACTCACTTCGACTCAAACGCCTGAGTATCTGTACCACCACATGCTGGTGGAGCACGATCTCATGTAGTCGTCGCTGAACATGATCAGATTCAGGATCGTGCTGGCTTGTGGTTAGTTAAAGATGATTTTGCAACGGTTTGATTGTTCAAGCTGATACTGTGCCGACTTGAACAGTGACCATCCGTTGTTCTGAAGCGTGATCTGGGCATTGGCAGCATAATCTGCTGGAGGGACTGCATTAGTTTGGATTTTCCCACGGACCTCCAGGAAGGCTTTGTGTGGAAGCAGATACACATCCTCGTTCCACGTTTCTATTTTTCGATGGGTAATCGCATTGAGGTTGGGGATGTTCGTTTCCTCGTATTCGACATACTCGTACTCTATTGTCGAGT
Organism: Megalonaias nervosa; assembly: GCA_016617855.1. Classification (NCBI taxonomy): domain Eukaryota; kingdom Metazoa; phylum Mollusca; class Bivalvia; order Unionida; family Unionidae; genus Megalonaias; species Megalonaias nervosa. Next base: position 34,575 of record JAECUM010004388.1, on the reverse strand, counting down.
CCTTGATGGGCGTATCATCGTTTAACCTCAGGTAATCTGGTGTAAATGTCGAATACTTGGTTTTTTATACTATGGTGATGCGATTAAATCACACCGGCCATATACAGCCAGGAGTGGACCGGCTCATGGTGAGTAAATGTTTGAAGTTTCCCTATTGGAGTCAGACAAAATCTGTTCATGCTGAGCTTTTTTGCGGTTTTTTTGAGGGCGTGCCCGGTCTCTGGAGACAACATCTCCCGCGATAGCTTATGCCGATCAGATTTGAAAGTTCTCATCGTGTAATATTTGAGTTCACCATCGAGTGCCTCTCTGTAATGGCTGATCGTGGCAACTTTACCGACGACAGACTTTTTAATATCTTTACTTTTTTTCTTTACCACGCCGGTGTCCAGTCTGATACAGTACACGTTTGGACGCAATCCGTTAAACTCTGCAATGGGTAAACCGTTACTTTCCTAGGACGTTTTAGTTATCAGCGCTGTCGTGGGTGATCAATGAAATCGAAAAGTTCCTTGTGGTCGAACATATCCTGATAAAGATCCTCGGTCTAAATTTCGTAGACGCTGCTGATAAACAAAAAGGGATTATGCCCTTTCGACGATAAGCGATACTGCTTGGAGTCTCAACAATGGCAGTTGGGCATAAAAACATCAAGCTACGGTGAATGTTTACATTAACTGATCCAGATCCCCCATGGGAATATCATGGAATTACCACGTCTGGTCACACACAGAATCCCCTTCCCCCGTGCATCAAAAATGACTCTCGAACCACCATTTTACCATACAGGGTCGAAAACAACCATTTTTTCTGAATAAAAATGATCCAGAACCTCCATTTATCCTAAATTTTCTAAAACACCCATCTTTTCTGCATACGAAAGAGTGGTCCAAAACCTCCATTTTCTGCCTAAAGATCACTTTAAAGAAAAAGTTGTCCAGAACCCCCATTACTACTGGCAGCTGAAGATAAACTTCGTAACTTTTAAAATAGACTGCACACAAATTTAGGATGAAAGCCCCTTCGTGATAATTGTAAACATGAAGTTGAACAAGACAAGGTATAAACCGTAATGGTGTTCAAATTCTGTAAAATATATGTAGCATGAACGATAAAAAAAATAAAAAGTAAACATAAAATCCTTGAAACATACTAACAAAAATTATTACATAAATAGATTTTGTTTAGTGTTACATTAACATAGTTTCTTCATGCATTTCACGTCAATATAATTCTGTCTCACAAAACTGAAGTCAACATGCTCAACAATAAAGTGTTCCATTGTCAGGGGACGCGGGCGTGGAATGCTATCTGATCGATATTAATGTACTCTTCCGAAGTGATGCTTGAGTCAGATGTTTATGTCCGATCAGTACAGTATCACCCCATGACTCCGGTTCGTTCTGTACGAGCTATACAAATTTCTATTAGTGGGTGTCTCCATTTTTAAATTGATTGTGGCCTTACCGTTCCACATATTATGCCAAATGCGATGAACATACTTATTTATACAATATTTTACAGCTTTAAATGGAATCTTCCAATCCGAAACGGGTGACTTCAGGGCAGTTTTGGCTTCTTTTCTGCTTTTCATTGCCCTTTATATCAATGTGACTAGGCAACCAACAGTAGACACAATACGTTTCAATTTTGAATGTGAACAACACGTTTCTGCAATATACTCCTTCAGCAATCTTATCCAAATTTCTTGAAAAACTGCTGTCCATAATGAATTTTGTAACTAAATTTGCACGTGATTGCCAATATACGAATATCATGCGGAGCACGAAAGGATGACTTTCTTGCATTATTACGCGTGTTTGAGGATGAACAAAATATAAACAAATGAATAATTTCGTATTTGGCAAAATGATGATGGAATTTACGAAAACAAACTCGAGTTCATCGTTTTTGTGATAGTGATCAAGATAATCTTCAAAGGTTTATTGCTGATCATGCATTTGAATATAGACAAATATTTGATAGTGGGTTTACAGGTGTTCATTGTAAAAAGGAAGTTCCAAAACTATCTGTGTTTGTTGTCACTACTTGTGAAAGTTGTTCGTGTACGATAGTACGATAAAATATAATCGTTTTACCAAGATCGTGCCAAGATGCTTTATAATGACACCCACTCAATGTTGATTCATTTAACTACTTATGATGTGTATGCAGATACCACATAAAGCGCACTCGTGAACACCCTTTGTTTCGTAACACCAGTCGAGGAATATATGTGACTTCCACCTAAAATTTACTCGAGTGTGACTGTCACGAAAAATATTTAAAATGCGAGAGGAATCCCATGGGGTATTGTGCAAAATGATCTCAGACGTGATATGTATGGGTATCTCTGTCTTCGAGAGCGATCTGAATTTACACAATGAAATAGTATGATTTGGTCAAAGAAACATCTTATTGATGCATAACGATAAACCAAAGTGAGTTTGTCACCTCTTGACACCAGACATATATATATATATATATATATATATATATATATATATATATATATATATATATATATATATATATATATATATATATATATATATATATATATAGACACTATATATTTCTCGATAGAATTACCACTTTCGCGTTAAAGTGATTGTGTGATTCATTAATGCACTAGAGTAGTGAATGGGGATACTTTAGCGTCAATGGAAATCCCAGTCAAAAAGGTCATGGGAACGTTTCGCGTCAAGGGGAATTTAACATGGGGAATACTGGCACTGTATAGCGTCAAAAAAAAATAGTGGGACTGTACAGCGTCAAAAAATCGTGGGTCTGTTAAGTGACAAGGAAAATGGAACAGGTGGGGTGACGTCACAGTACTGGACATTGGCAACAATGTTGCAAGTGGCTGACCTCAATCGGGCCAAACAGCAGTGACAGCAGGGAAAAAAAGCAGGTAGCAGGTGGCGGGTAAGTTCAGCTAGCTCAGCGGTGAAACTATACAAATAAAACATCGTTTGTCGGGGCGGGACATATAACTTTATTGACATAGATATAGACAAAGAAACAGAGACACAAACATAACACAAATACAAACACCAAACAAATATACACATATATGGCAAATTTTGAATAAATCTTTTCGAGGCAATGAAGTGGCCCTGAAAAGGGCCTTTGGGTTTTTGTTAACATCTTCCTCAAACTTCGTCTGACTTCTGGACCGTAGATTAAGACTCTCTTCAGACAGCCTTGTCTCTTCACATAGATCCTTCGTTTCCAAAGGGCTGTATCAGTCATCTGGGTGATAGCCCATGCTGATCTGACATACATGGGATAGTCCGGGTTGAACAGCATCAACGATAGGAGGGCAGACGATTCTACGTTAGTCCACATCTTGTGACGAGAACAGGAGACGGGAATGAAGTGAACCGTGGTTATTTATAGTGGAAGAGCGGATCGAAACGAATTGAGTTTTTTTCACCAATCCCAATACGCATGACAAAATTCAGTCACAAGGCGGAGTCTGTCTTCCAATCCAAAGAGAGCTGCCTGTGAAGTCGCATTCCTTATATAGGTGCGCTAGCGTCTATGTACAGTGAATCAAGGCGACAGAGTTAGAACATGACGGAAATTAAGAAGACGATGAATTGGAGTGCACCGGCTGTGGAGACGAGAAGTGATGGCATAGCAGCGGCTACCAAAGCCAACATGGTCCTACTTACAGAAAAGACCGATTTTAATTGAGATTTAGCAGATTTTCTCTCTTCTTCACAAGAATTGTTTCCCGTACCAGCACCTTCGCCACCTTCTCTTTTTTAACCACACGTCGAGGATTTCAAACAGAGACAGAAAGAAGAATTGGAGAAATTTTTGAAGCAGCAGAAAGAAGCAGAACAAGATTTTCTCCTTAAACAGCAACAGCGAGAAGAAGAAGAGGCAATAAGGAAACGACAGGGAGAAGAAGAAGAGAAGAAACAAGGTCTAGGAAAAAAGGAGGACGGTGAAAGTCAAAGGGTGACGGTACTCTTAATCATTTTGGCAGAGTTAAGGAGTCTGAAACAAATGTATCAGACTTCTTTATTACGACCCAAGAGAAAAAGACCTTCCCGAGCCAAACAACCCAATCCTGTTACTACGCCTGAGATACCAGTCCTAGTGATTTCTACCAAATCATCGACGGAAGCAGGTCCAGAAGTAGGCCTTGGCCGTGGCAAAGGGATAAGGCAGTTAAAGCTGATTGCTCCTCATTCCTGACTTTGCTTTTCTAAAAAAACAAGCACCCAACGGTCCTTTTCGGGGCCACCCACTTCTCTCGAAAAGAGACTACTCAATATTTCCTAAAATCAATTAAAACTCAAAATCCCTTTTCCCCCATGTGTGTGTATGTGTGTGTGTGTGTGTGTGTGTGTGTGTGTGTGTGTGTGTGTGTGTGTGTGTGTGTAGGTCCTTATTCTAAAAAATCAAAACCAAGAGACACTTACGTTTTCTTTCTGTTATATTCTGGTACAAATTTAGAATCCAATTCACTCCACAACACTTTAAAAAGTTCATTGACGTATTCTGTGTCTTTGTTCACTCTCTCCTTTTTTGAATCTTTTCACTGTCACAGGTTTTTCCTCGTCTTCTACTCTTCTCTTTCTTCTCTTTCTGGACGTGTCTTGGTTCCTCCTTGCGGAGGGTACCTCTTCTTCTTCCTGTTCAGAACCCCTTTCTTCCTCCTGCTCCTGTTGTTTCTTAGGGCAGTCTGAAGAGCAATGTCCTTTCTCTTGACAATGATAACAGGTATCTTGACTTTTGTCTCTTCTAACACCTGTCTTGCTTTCACGTTGTGGACATTCAGAAGACCAATGCCCTTTCTTCTGACTGATATAACAAGTATGTTGACTTTAATCTCGAAAGGAGGGGGAGTAGTTCGTCGGCTTCTCTGAAGAAAACCTTCGTATGACACCTCGCAAAGCTCTGATCAGAAGTTCGATCTGTGTTGGCTCTTCCATTGTGTTGGTCGGCTTGAGAGTGAAATGAATACTTGGAGGGAAGACACTGACCCTTTGTATAGGGAAGACACTGGTCTGACATTGATATATAGCAACCCATGATGTTTCAAATGTTGTCATTTGACTTTTTGCACTTAAGATGAAACGATCGCATCATTTCGTGGAGAAAGGAAAAGAAAGTAAGAGGCAGAAACGTGACTTATCGCCTCGCACAGTAGCTGAAGTCTTGGCTCAAAAAATTCATGCCAGCTATTTCGGAGATGGCATGAGTGAACCAGAATCCAGACTCAGAGAGTCTACATCAAACCAAAGTTCACCACCACTAAACCCTGAAAAGTACTACCACATTCGAGACACGGACAAACATTCCTCTAGAAAATTTAGAACCACAGCCGACACGTACACGGTGAAGTTTAAAAATTTCAAGTCCGACGTACCGCCCGAGAAAGCAGAAGAGTTCATCACCGATGTGTGGGATTCTTTCTTAACCACACAGAAACAGCAATGTGAAACCAAAGAAGACGATCGCTTGAGACTTTCCCTTGATCACGACAATCTGAAGTCCCCCGTTTGGATCGAGTTTAGCAGCCCATCAAAACTGATACCTTCCAAAGTCATCAACAAGTGCAACAATCCAACGACAAGTTTCACATCACTGATGGTAAAGCGACAGTATTCATGACCCACGTTTCTCTTCCCAACGGGACGGGACGCAAAAAGGTGTTATTGGTCGAGGACCTTCGCAGTCCGTGCCAACGTGGTGGGACGAACGTATGCCGACAAGAATGACACAGCAGAATGGAAAAGAGCCTGGAAAAGTATTCAACAATCGGATCTAGCCAAACAACGAAGAGAATCTGAACTCCTGTTACAGTAAGCTGGACTGCCCAAGGACGCACCCTGTGGCATTCCAGAAATGCAAAAATTGCAAGACGTCTTAGCTCCACGCTACAACTTGTAACTACACCCTCAAGAAGTGCGCGGACCAAAGGCGGAAAATACATTCACATTTATCATCACGATGAACATTTCGATGCCATTACCAGCATCAGCGGATTCCTGGGATACGGTTTGTATTGTGAGAAATATGACTATGACTATAACAATCGAGAGCAATACAAGCATTGTGAATCGAAATGTGATGGATGTTTTGGCCTCTAAACCCCGTCTTGACGATGGACAAGAACGAGTGCATTGTCCTACTTGTCAGCGCACTTTTGTCCGCCCTGCCTGTTACCAACATTTGAAGACGCAAGGTTCACAGCGAAAAAGTGCTTGCCAACTCCTAAGATTGTGCCCTACTTGTGGACAAGGCATACGTACCAATAGTGCCAAGGCACACGTATGTCCAGGAAAGAAACGATGTCACATTTGTCGCCAAATCGTGGACTTGGAACAAGATTGCTACATTCAAAAATACCATTCCAAACATCAAGAGGAAGAAGATGACCAGAAGAAAGGCAATTTCATCTTTTTCGATTTCGAATGCATGCAAGAGACAGGTATTCACATTCCTAATTTATGCGTGGCTCGTCGAGCGGGTGAGAAGTGCATTCAAGAGCCTATTTTTATACATTGCCCTCACTGCAGCAAGAATCCTGGAGGACGTGAAAAAATCTTTCGGGGATCGAACACGCTTGCCGATTTCGCCCTGATGGATCTTCGACCCCATCGACAAGACGTGGAGCCAAGAGGACATCGAACGCTACGGAGATTGTCATCGCCATGCCACGGTGATGGCTCACAATTTCTCGGGATACGATGGGCAATTTCTTTTGAGATACTATACGGACCAAAGCACTGAACATCCTTACGTCACTTTGAACGGAGCCAAAGTCATTTCCATGCAAGTGGGACAAGTGCAGTTTAAAGATTCGATGAGTAACTTGGCCATGCCATTGAGCCGAATGTTTTAAATGTTTGGAATGACGGAAATGGCCAAAGGTTTTTTTCTGCACTTTTTCAATACCGAAGCCAATCAACACGCCGTTCTACCCCATTTACCTTATGCTCACTTCTACGCCCCCGACAACATGCGCACCGAACAACGAGAAGCTTTCTACGCTTGGTAACACACTCATGCCTCGGACCCCTTTGACGAAGAAATGTTAAAGTATTGTGGTTCTGACGTGGACGTTTTACGGCTTTGCTGTGGAAGATTTCGAGAACTGTTCATGGAACACGGAGGGATCGATCCTTTGAAAGAAGCCTGCACCATTGCTAAAGCGTGTTCCTTAGTGTACCGCCAACGATTCATGCCCGAAAACACCCTGGCTGTCATCTGCCCTCAAGCGACGAACTTTGTCATACGTCAGCACTCGGTCAAAGCCCTATCCTGGCTACATTACTTTTGCGACAAGGAAGACAAATGGATCCAACATGCCCAAAACGGAGGAGGCGAAAAGACCATTGGAACATATTCCTTCGATGGCTGGCACTTAGAAAACCCCAAGATCGTGTACGAGTTTAACGGGTGCTTATTTCACGAATGTCCTATCTGTTACCCCCAATGTGACACTAAAAGTCAGTTTTTACAACGTACCATGGAAGACTTGTACCAGGCCACATGTCAGCGGCGCTTGAAGTTAGAACAGCAAGGATACCAAGTGGTGGAAATGTGGGAACATGAGTACGATCACCGTTTGAAAACCGATCTCGAGTTTAAACGCATCGTGGAAAGTTACAAGTTGGTGGAGCCACTGAACCCGCGGGACGGTTTGTAGAGAAGACGGACGAATGCCGCCTGTTTGCTGTACCAAGCCGACGAGGAGAAAGGAGAAGAAATCAAATACTTGGACGTGTGTTCGTTGTATAGTTGCGTGTGCAAATATCGTCACTTTCCCACTGGGCACCCGCAATTGCTGACGGAACATATCGACCTGGACAACATTCGACAATATGATGGATTGATCAAGTGCAAAGTCTTGCCTCTTGCCTCCCACGAACTTGTACCATCCCGTTTTACCTCACCATTGCGAAGGAAAAATGATGTTTCCCTTGTGTCGTACTTGTGCCGGAACGTGCAACCAAGACCAACCTTGTCAGCACACTCAGGAAGAACGCGCATCGACAGGAACGTGGGTCAGCGTGGAATTGTTTAAAGCTCTGGACCTGGGATACCAACTGTTAGAAGTGTACGACATTTACCACTTTCCCAAGACAGAAAAAAACCACAAGGGTGGCGAGGCTCAGAAAGGTATTTTCGCAGACTACATGGATGCCTTTCTGAAACTGAAACAAGAAGCCAGCGGCTATCCTTCCTGGTGCCAGACTCCCGAAGACCAAAAGAAAATTAAAGAGAAATACTGGGAGCAAGAAGGCATTGCTTTAGACCACGTGGAGTAAAACGAAGGAAGGCTATCGTTTGCCAAAGTGATGCTAAATTGTTTGTGGGTAGAAAATGGTACAACGACCGTATTTTACCCAAAACGGAGTATTTGACAGAATCTTCCCGCTACTTCTAGATGATTCACGACAAAACCAAATACATTAAACACGTGGACGTCGTTCGTGAGAACTTGATCCTGGTCAATTACGAAGAAGAAATGGACTTTGTAGAAGCCGACGAATTTGGAAATGTGATCATTGCGGCCTACGTGACAGCCCATGCTCCTTTAGAACTGTTAGGAGATCGTGTGCTGTATTTTGACACGGACAGTTGCATCTACATCGATCGCCTGGGTCACCGGAACCCTGTCATCTAAGGAGACCGTTCAGGAGCCTGGACGGACGAGCACCGTGACGACAAGATTCTATGTTTTGCTAGTGCCGGTCCTAAAAATTACGCCTATGAATACCGGGACCAACAAGGAGAAGTACACGCCGAGTGTAAAGTGAAAGGATTGAGTCTCAATTATCGCACCAGTCGAGTGTTGAACTTTGGGGTATTGAAAGAAGCCTAGCAGTCTGGAGAGGATCGAGAGTTTAAAGTGACCACCTACCAGCCTCACAAGATTGTACGTGTAGCCACACACCAAATCGTCAGTCGACCTTTGGAAAAAGTCTGTCAAATCATGTACCAGTAGCCAGTACGGCTTCCCAACCACTTCGCTTTACCGTGCGGACACGCCGATATTGGCCAGTATATAAAAAGGGAAAACGTCCAAGACCGATAGTTCATTGTGACTACAAACACCAAGCGAGAAAGACGAATGCTTTCAAACAGACAACACCATTCACGTTCGGTGATTCTCAAGTGGTGTGCGATGCTGTGCCTTGCGATTACAGGGATGACGCACGCTGTGACCTCCGCGATTCAGTATCACCTCATGGGAACTTTGCTATGACTACCTCAGCAGGACATCATGGGAACTTTGCTATGACTACTACTACCATACCTACTGTGGAAAGTGATGCTGTGCTTGTCAAACCTGATGGATGCGAAAGCGATGCCACTCGTTATCGTACACCTTATCACTTTACTGGTTTTCATGGTCAATGTCATCTTTCACGTGAAACCATGCGGCTACCACCCTACGGATGCCATCCAGTCCTGAGCAAACTCTGCGGATTTCACTGTACCCTCATCGAAACGAACCTGTGAAAGAAGAATATTCGTTCCCTGCGTTTGCCTGAATACTGCGACTTTGAAAATCGATTCCAAACGTTCAATAGGAAAATGGCCTAAATATCTGGGAGGATCTACCCCCGAAGAATGAGCCAGAGCCGGATTTATCTACTTGGGCGAAGGGGATAAAGTCAAGTGCTTCATTTGCGGTGTGTCACTTCACGAGTGGGAACAGAAAGATTCCGCTTACCTAGAACATGCTCGATGGTTTCCACACTGTCACTACCTATCTTTAATGGGACGACCTCAGTAATCTCTTGATGGATACTTTACAAGAGAACATTGGTGGTTTGCCTGTGGAGTTGAGAGAAAGCATTTACTGAGAGGTCGTCAAAATACAAGTGAAACGCAAAGAACAGTTGCATCCGTTACGTCACCAGTGTTGGAACCACTGGTACTTGAATGCTATGAGAGGACTGATTCATGTGAAAGCGTTCCAGTGGTCAGACATTGTTCAATTGGATGAGGATCAGAAGACTTTGGATGCTACTCATCCTACTACTTACAGGCTGGCCATACTGTAACGAATTCCAGAGGAAGAGTTAGAGGATTACCACAATCTTTTACGCTATCAGATTTTGTCTATAAAGGAAAATTCTGTGCGGTGCGTGGTGTGTGAACTAGTGACTAAAATTTTGGATTTGCTACTGGAGGACGATTAGCTCTGTGCAAAAAGTATACTTATTACCTCAAATAAAAGAAAGACATTGCTGTGAATGACTAGTTTAGAAGAGTACATTCCGAATCTACCTCTGGAGATAACAGAAAACATCTAACGAGAGTTTGTCAAAATACAAGTTCAACGCAAAGAACAATTGCATCCATTATGTCACCGATGCTGGAACCACTAGTACCTGAATAGTATAAGAGAACTGAATCATTTCAAAGTGTTCCATTGGTAAGACATTGATGAATCACGTGAAATTCATAAAGCTTTGGATGCCACTCATTCTACTTACAAGGTGACTATGGTACACCGAATTCCAACGGGAGAGTTAGAAGATTATCAAACTCGTTTACATGAACAAATCTTGATTCAAGAAGAAACTCCTGTACGACGTGTGCTGTATGAATTAGTTCAAACAATTTTGGAACGGTACTAAAATAAAACCGATTCTTTTCAAAAAATACACTTATTACCTCCGACAAAAAGAGGTATAAAAAAACTGGCTACCATGCCACGACCATTATCACTCGTGATACAACAGATTGCATGGAATTAAGTCAATGACAGTATTCACACTGTGGTGGATTACTAACTCTTTTTACGAGCAATGTATCCAATGAATTTGAGCCACCGTGGAGTGTGAGTCTACGTGACTTGCTTTCTGGGATTTCGTTTACCAGCCGATTTCTTGTGGACTCAGTACGATCTGTACATTTCGGGAGGACATCTGTGTGACTGTGCAAAGTGTAGAGTCTGTAAGAACATGTCAAAATGTCCCTAGGACACCAAAAATGGTGTTTAGTGACTTGTGTGTGTTCGTATTTATGGATGTACTTAACCCTTTAGCTTTGAAGTATTTTTTGTCTTTCGTGTTCAAATTTTAAAAACGTTTTTTTTTTTTTTTTTTTTTAAAAGCATGTCCTAAAAAAGTACAAAAACTCTTGTCTTGTCTGTCTTCGTGTCCAAAAGTGACATTCCCTGCACTATGGCTACCTGTGCTGTTACAAAGAGTGGCAATTGGCGTACAGCATCCTGCAAGAAAGTCAAGGCGAATCCATCGTGTTTGTAGAAGGCATTCCTGGCGAAGACGACGGGATCGTGTCTGACCCCAGTCAAACCCATCTGGTCATCTTCGACGACATGTTAGGAGAAGACAAAGAAGAAATTAAACTGTGGTTTACGAGCAAAGGGCATCATCGTAATGCCAGTGTCATTTACTTCACCCAAAATTTGTTTCAACAAAGTAAAGCCTATCGCACCATCAGTCTCAATGCTCATTACGTGGCGTTGTATAAAAGCCCTAGAGATAAACGCAAGTGCAAGTGTTAGCCAAACAGTTAGGAACGCCTTGGCTGACTCATGCGTACGACGATACCACTCAAACACCCATACGCCTATTTACTCGTGGATTTAAAACCCACCAACCCCCGATTATTTGCGATTTCGTACCCATCTGTTTCACCACTGGTGCCAAGACGGAGGGCCTATAGAGTACACGTCCTCGTCGACTTAGCAACAACAACAAAAAAGTCTATAAAAACCTCGGATACTTTGTGTCTGTCTCACATATCGTCAACATGAGGTCCACAAATACGTGCTCGTGTCTTAGAAGCCAGTCTCAAAGAAGTCTTACGATGGTTTACGGTGACAGCAAGTCAATTACTGCAAGACATCATTAACATTCTACATCAAACCAAACGCTTTTTTGAGAGAAACAAAGTAGCCTTGACGCAACTGGCAGATCCCCACATCGACACTCAAACCAAATAACAAATCATTTTGAAACCTGGAGGTAGCGGTTCTCTAGGAGGTGTCATCATTCGATCCCTCTTAAAATGGGATCAAAATGCCCCCAATGTCCTCCCCAAGGAAAAAGCCACTCCTCGACCCAAAGGTACCCAGAAGAAGAAAAAAAAGAGCAGTGGTGTCAAGACCAGGTCACAGATATAGAAAAAGAAAAGCCTCCAGAAAAAGAAAAGCCCACAGAAAGCAGCTTCTACCCGCAAGAGAGGCACTGCAAATAGGGTGCAACCTTACATTCGTAAACCACGACCCGCAGCGACGATGACTGCGTCTCCAGTAGCCGAAGCTTCTTCCACTTCTCCGTTGTTGGAGATGCCAGCCAAACACAATTTGACACACGTTCTTCCTAATTTGATGAAACAATGAATATTCGTGTCTGCAAGAACTTCTCCTCCATCGGTGACACGCTCCTCCTCTTTAGCTGCAGTGGCGAAGAACGTGTAAAAGGAAAATACCCATCCGTCAAAACAAAAAGATGTTGGCACTACGCTGAAGATTGTGCACCTGTTGTCAGCACCCATACCCAAAGCCACATTGGTGCCAGCGGTTACATCACTCGTAGGAACTACTGTTGCACAAATGGCTCAAAGATTAAAAGGATCTTGAAGATAAAAGGTGGACTCTGGAGTCAAAAGATCTCAGACGTGACCATTGAAATCAGATGGAAGGACGAAAACTGGCTTTAGTGCCTTACAAACGATGGATGGAATACCATCGTTGGGAATAACAACGGACACCATATTTACTCCCAATCCTCGTTTGACAGAGATGTCCCAGTTACAACACGAACTGCAATCGTTGATGGATCGCAGCGATTTGTCAGAAACGGAAAAATCGCAACGGTACGGTCAACTGTTGCATAGACTGCGACTCTTTCACCAGAAAGCTTTAGACGAAACAGCTCTACCAAGTCTGAAAGATTTTAAGGCCCTGATGAAAAGTCCATCACCACCACCACCACCCCCAGTGATCAAGACAGCGACATGGATACGTGAGGAAGAGGAGAGACGAGAGGTCTTTCAAACACCGACAGCAGCACCCATCCCTAGTAAGATTGCAGCGTCCTTGTTGACCCCTTCCCCTACACCCCAACGAGAAGAGCTCAAAATTTGGGTTAAAAAGATGATGTCCATTCCTCCTTCGACAGAAGCCAAAAAGAAAGAAGGGAAACCAGAAGTGGAAAAAGAAAAGAAGACCAAAGACAGCTCATTACCACCACCACTATCCTCGACTTCTTCTCCCTTGGCACATCGGACACGTAAAGCCGTTTTCAAACCATCTCCTCGCTCCATTCAGCATCAGTGAAGATTGGGTGACTTATGAAAAAACAATTCCTGATGGAGAAGGTGTTAGCCAGCATTTACTACTACCGATCTCATTCTGCAGGTTACGGAGTAGTTCAGAAATTGTATCGTACTGCCAAAACCCGACTAAAAAGTGTCCGTTTCCTCAAGTGCAACGATGGTTACAAGAACAAGCCACGTACACTTTACACAAACCCATTCGACTAAAATTTTATAGAAGTCGCACCCGAGTGGAGGGCATCGATGATCAATGGCAAGCCGATTTAGCCAATGTCTCTCATTTCGCCACCTACAATCGTGGCTACAAATATTTGTTTTGTCTCACTGACGTCTTTTCCAAATTTGCCTGGGTCGTGCCATTGACTTCCAAATCGAGCAGTGAGTTATTGCGAGCCCTCAAACTGGTGTTGAAACAAAGTCGTCGTCACCCTCTTCGATGGCAAACCGACAAAGGCACGAATTTCTGAACCAAGATTTCCAAAAAGAAGTGAAGAAACGAGACATTCATTTCTTCACCACCGAGAATCCCGAAACCAAAGCCAGCATCGTGGAACGTTTTCAACGCACCTTGAAAGAACGCATGTGGAAATATTTTACGCATCAACACACTCTCAAGTGCATGGACGTCTTCCCGCACCTGGTCAAAGCGTACAACCAATTTTACCATCGGAGCATCGGATGTGTTCCCCAAGAAGCGACTCCCGACAAAGAAGTGACCGTCTTCGAGCGCCTCTTTCGTACGTCCCCTACTGTGACTGTCCCCAAGAAAGGTGGAATGTTGAGGACAGGAGATTGGGTGCGCGCTGGCAAAATCAAACGCACTTTCGACAAACGTTACTTACCCAACTGGACCACCGAATTGTTTTGTATCACTGAACGAGTGCGTGGCCGTCATCCTACCGTCTATAAATTGGAAGACATGAACGGGGAAGTGTTAAAAGGTACGTTTTACTTGCCCGAGTCACAACGCGTGACCAAAAAAGAAGACGAAGTGTACGACATCGAAAGCATTCTCGATCGAGGAACCCGTAAAGTGGGGAAACGACGTGTCAAAGAAGTCAAAGTACGTTGGAAAGGATATCCATCCAGTCTTGATTCTTGGATCGACGCTTCGCAAGTCATCGACTATAACAGGAAATTACTATCATACCCTTCAAGACAGCCTCAACCGCTACCACCTGAGTGACCACTCCTTCACCGAGTTCTTCTGTGCAAGATCTACAAAAGCAACCCTAGTGGGTGTGGTTCAAATCGTCTTTTTCTGCCAAATCTTTGTGGTGTATTGTGTCATCGGTGCTGCCATTGCCAGTTTGAGTTTTCAACAGGGAGACAAACAATTGTGGACTATTTTACTGACCAGTTGCATCAGATACCTTCTCTCCAATCCGTCCCTGAAATACTCTTCTAAAGGTAACAACGGAACCCTTGTGCCCAACGTCAGTCACCCTCCCAACAGTCAGCACTCCAACAACAATCCTCCTTTAGACACCTTCTCTGACTTCCAGCGACCCCTCCGACAGGTGAACTCTGAAATTATGAACAACCAATTTTTCTTAACGTTACCCAGTGACAGTTCCATGGATGTGTTTCCCAAACACACCTTGTGCTGTTTCACGGCCAAACTACTTCAGGCCATCAAGTTGGATCACGAAGCCTATTGGGAAGTGGATCTTGATCGAAATGATTCACCCTACACAAACCCTAAACATCACCGAAAATCAAACGACGTTTTGAGTCGAAATCCTGAGTCCACAAGTACAAGAACACTTGGATACCGATGATCCTAAAATCTGGAAATCCAAAAAACCAACACAAGACAAATCTCCCCTGAACATGTATGAGATGAAAATTCCTGCAGGCTATTATCTTAATGGTCAACATTTTTTGGCCACGATTGCCACTATTTTTGACGCTCAATTTGGCAAAGCCCTGACCAAACAGAACAACAATCGAGTACCATCAAGTGGCTCGTCGCCTATTGATGAACTTTACGGCTGCCCAAGCGTTGTGCATCACTTTTAATCCTGAATTGTTTGAGATATTGGGTGGAGAGAAGATCAACTTATCTGATGGAAAGCTTTTCCCTGACATCAGCATTTTTAGCAATAGCCGATATTTAAAGTTATTTAGTTCCCCGGTAGAACTGAACCAAGGATTGAATTTGCTCTTGGTGTACTCCGATGTGGTGGAGTACAACGTAGTGGGACACACCTCCGTACCGTTACTGCGAGTCATTCCTTTCAAGGTGGATTCACCTGTCACGTTCACCACCAATTTGTACATCCTCACTATTTGCCTGTCAGTAAGTCGTATTTCAACACTGTCAACATTGCTATAAAAGGAGATCTGGGACAAAATATTCCATTCACCAAAGGGAAAAACACAGTGAATCTCCATCTTCATAAACGATTCTCTAACGACTTGTAAGTCATGTATCCAGTGTACCGAGGAGTCGCTCGACAGCGAGGACTTGGATTAGGAGATATGCTGAAATCGGCCTTTCGTTCGGTGGCTCCAGTTTTTAAACCGATGTTGACGCGATGATTGCACGCCGTGAAAGATGCCGCTTTGACGCAAGGAAAAGAATTTCTCCAAAACGTTATCATCAACCAACAAAGCCCCAAAGAAGCTTTCTTGAGAGCAGGTAAAAATGTCTTGCATCAAACCGGCAAAGACATTTTGGGACGACGAGAAACTCCTCTAAATGCCCTGGACGCTGTCGTGTCATGCATTCCTGTTGCCCTGACGCCGCAGCAAGGACAAGGCAGAAAGAGACGACGACGAAGACACCCCTCCAGAGGCCTTCATATCCACAGAGCTAGAAAAACAGCCAAGAAAAGAAGAACGTGAGAAGACGTGTTTGATTATTGAAAAGAAACAGAGAGAGAGAGAGAAAAATTATGCACCGAGAGTCTTGCGTCTGTTCTAAGTCGGAACTGGATCCGTTTGCCATGCCAACCACCATGAATACAATGCAAGAATCCCAATGGGTAGAATTCATCCTGTCACCTCTTCAGCTCCCATCGTTTTTGAAATCAAAGGATAACCCGAAGATTACATCGATCTGAATAGCAGTTACTTGTACTTAAAAGTGAAAGTTCAAACAACTGGCGACGAACCCGATCTAGCTGATGGGTCCAGAGTAGCTCCCGTCAAAAATTTCATGCATTCCTTGTTCAGTGGAGTGGATCTGTACTTGAATAACAAACTGGTCAGCAGAAGCATGGATACTTACCCTTACCGAGCATACCTGGAAAATCTCTTGAACAGAGGCCAAGAACACTCATCTGGATGCTTGCTTGGTATGGAAACCTGACGCATGGGCATCACCAAGTTAAACACTACGATTGAGGGGGCCGATCAGAATTTATCGGGATCTATAGAGCGTTGAAAGATAATCATAAAAAACCGTAGTTTAGAACTGATGGATTGCTTGCATTTGGACATGTGGTTGCAAGACAAGTATTTGCTGAACGGAGTGGATATCCGCCTGAGACTGAATCAAAGCAGTACAACTTTACATTTGATGGCTGATACTGATGTCGCTTATAAAACCAAAATCGAAGAAGCCAGACTCTACGTGTGAAGCGTGGAAGTGTTACCTAACGTGGGAAACAACATCAGTCACACTTTGAGCAGAACGACCGCCAAATATCCGATACGACGCGTGGAAGTGAAAATCGTCACCATTCCCAGATGACAGGCATCCATGATCGAAGATCATCTGTTCCAAGGACAGTTATCCAAACGTTTAATCACTGGTATCGTCAGCAATGCAGCCTTTAACGTAACTGACAATAAAAATCCTTTCTTCTTTTATCACTTCAACGTGTCAAAAATCGAAGTCAGTCGAGATGGCAAGACCTTGTGAACGATACCCTTCGAACTTGACTTTGTCACGAAGAATTACTTGAGATCGTACTTGTCCCTGTACGAAGCTACCGGACAATTAGGGATCAATACCATCCACATCATTACGTACGACGATTATGCAGGAGGTTACGCTTTGTGGGCTTTTGATTTCACCCCAGACCAAGGCAGCAATGAGAGACATTTCCACCCTATAAAATCCGGAACTTCAGTTTGCAGGAGCTCTAGAGGAAACGGTGAACGTCCTCTTGTATGTCGAATTTGCTAATGCGATAGAAATCAACAGTTTGAGAGAAGTCATTCTAGACTATTAGAAGCTATGGAAGACTCTTATCCCTATCTGAATGGTTGAGAATCGTTGGAAATGGAATGGGAGGATATGGTGGAAGCAGAACCGAAACTAAAGGACGAAGAGGAGATGGTCATGTCCAGATGGCCAGAACAAGAACAACATTTAGTGTCCTGTTTTGCTAAACACCTAGCAGATAAAATTACGAAATTGGTCAAGAAAGATTGCTATGGATGTCAAAACTATCATCCCAGTCAAATTCAACATGATAAATGTCTGATGGTGGGTCAAGAAGTAAAATTGGACGAGTATCTGGAGTATGCATGGGGTCTCATCTCGGAAAAAGCAGTGTTGCATCAGTGGAATAAAGACTTCCGTGATCATTCCTGCCCTCCATTGACTGCTCTAGAGATCCGTCGCATCGAATCTCTCTTGGTCCAGAATACGAAGTCGGAGCTAATAGAAGTTTACTTGTCAGAGATTTTCAGGGCAAAAGTCAGGATTGAACTGATGACTTATCATTATCTATGGAAAAAAAGAAAGAAAAAAAAAATAGATACCTGGGAACTTTATTACCTTTTGAACAACAGTTCATATACTTCTTCTTGAATCCTGTCGTGTGCGCTGTCGGGTGAACTTCCTCATCGCAAACCTCAAGACCATCAAGCTTATGTCATCAACACGGACGACAGTCATATCCCAGGAACCCACTGGGTAGCCGTCTACTTTCCCCACGATGGCTGTGTGGAGTATTTTGATTCGTATGGATTACCACCTTTGGAAGACGACATCAGTGACTTTATGAGAAGAAATGCCCAGACGACACGATTCAATAATGTGAAATTACAAGGCTCAGATTCCATGGTGTGTGGACAATATTGTGTGTATTTAGTGACTTATTTTGATCGTAACTCTTCTAGAAACGATGACAAAGTAGATCGATGGTTTTGTGACCGTTATGGATTTCTCTTGTCTTTAGCTACGAAACGTAGTGTTCATCAATGGCCCAATGACTTCCGTCAGTGTAAGTCTAACTTCACTTCACAACGTTGTCAGCCTTGTCAAAAATAGTTTGCTTGATGTTATATGATTTGTTAGTTGTTAGTTGTTTGTTGAATAAAAGTTGTTGTATTTTTAAAAAATGTGTCTGTCGTTTGTTTTAAGAAACCCACTGTGAATACATGCTCTTTGACTTCTCTCTATCCCTCACCATAAAGATCAGCTCTATAGCCTTCCTACCCAACAAAAAAATCGTAGGGATGTTTTCTATCGCGTCCGCGCTTGAGACATATAAAGCGTGGCAGTCTCCAGTCTGACCATCCATTGTTAATGCGTCAACCTATGAAGATGCCTTGAAGACTAGCCAAGCCGAACGATGCTTACGTAAATTTACACCGTGTCAGGCGAAACCTTATACCGAGGCCTGATGAGATAGAGAATGTCAGGATGTTGAAAGTTATAGAAGACTTGATAGGCAGAGAGAGAGAGCTACAGCAGCAGCAGCAACAGCAGCAACAGGAGCAAGACAGAGGCTTTGTGGACTGCCGTGCGGGCACCAAGGAGTTCTCCTTCTCTTTCCCCAGAAGCAGACCGTATCCTGTCGGAAAGCCTGCTGCCAAACGGGGACGTAATCTTAGAAGACAAAAGATTGCCATAACTCCCCGAACAAAACAGCCCTTTTCAGGGCTACCCTACCCTTTAGAGAAGAGATAATAGTCAAATTGCCAAAATTTGTGTTTGTAGTTTAAAAAAATAGAAGTGTTTCTATAAGCACTTCGTTTCTCTGGCTTGTCAGATAGTGTGTGTGTGTGCGTGTGTGTGTGTGTGTGTGTGTGTGTGTGTGTGTGTGTGTGTGTGTGTGTGTGTGTGTGTGTGTGTGTGTGTGTGTGTGTGTGTGTGTGTGTGTGTGTGTGTGTGTGTGTGTGTGTATTTTAAACAGAAGTGAGCCTATAAGCACCTCGTTTTCCTAGCATGTGTTTGTAGTTAGTGTTTGTAGATAAAAAATGTGAGTGACTGTTTCTTTGAGGTCCGCGCGTTCCATGTGATGGTAATGTGTGTATTGTTAGTTTTTGTGTCGGGGATGTTTCCGTTCACGTCCGTGCTTCAGACATATAAATCGGAGCGTTCGTCAGTTTGGCTACCCAACTTTGACCAGTCAACATGAGTAGAATTTCAAAACTACTTGAACTCCAGATGAACCTGGAATATGCCAGGTGTCTCCTAGACGAGCTGGCTACAGAGGCCATTGCAGAAATTGCCAGGATAGAGGAGGAGGAAGAGGAAAAAAAGAAAGAAGAGGAGAAGGATAGGATCCTACCTCACCTCATACTGAGGCTTGTGTGAGGCCAAACCTGAGGTGAGGACGCCTTCACAGCCACAACCAGCACCACAACCACAACAACCTCAGCTACAGCCACCAGTACCGTTACCAGAGATAAGGAGACCTCATCATCATCCACGGGTCTGGCGTAGAAGACAGAGGGAACAGAAGCAACAACAAGGTTTCACTATCCCTCCAAGTGAAGTCTGGGATAGTAAAGCCAATCAACCCCCATCAGCGTTCCCAAGAACAACACTGAATTGGAAGCAGGACTGGAGCCGCAGATGTGTCTGTGGGGCCCGGCCTGGAAGGTGCCAGCATTAAGCAGGCGTATCTGGAGCTAGAAAACAGCCCTTTTCAGGGCTAAAGATTTCTCGAAAAGAGAGACTGATCAATTGCCAATTTATGTGTGTGTGCATGTGGAGTAGAGTGACTATAAACACTGACTCTTTTGATGATGTGTGTGTGTGTTTGTTTGTGTGTGCGCGCGTACGGGTGTGTGTGTGTTTGTATGCTTGCTTGTACGCTTGAGTGTGTGTATTTGTGAGTTTATATGCTTGCTCGTACGTTTGTGTGTATGTGTGTGTGTGTGTGAGTTTGTGTTTGTATGCGTTCCCGTACGTTTGTGTGTATGTGTATTTGTGTTTGTTTTTCCCTTACAAAAAAAACCTTGTCCCTACACTATGTGGATAGTATATAATGGGTATTTTCTTCCCTTCTGTGTTGATAGTAGATAATATGTGAAGTTATTGTAAGGGATGTTTTCCTTCACGTCCGTGCTTGAAGAATAATCCGCCATGGCAACAATCAACCATTTGCAGAAAATGATGAAGTTGCAGGAGGTAGTAGATACCATGGGTATGGTGGAGGTGATGCTGGTAGCAATGCAGTTTAGGTCTTATAGCCCGGACATATTGGCTATGGAGATCAACAATTTAAAGAGAGGGGAAGGCATATTGAATGACACGATAAGAAAGGAAAAGTAGGAGAAAGAGGATGAAGAAGATAAAATCAAAATGAGAGCTTGGAACGAAAAGATACAAAAGGAAGAGGGAAATGAGAAGAGGAAGAAAGAGGAGGAGGAAAAGGAGAAGGAGGAAAAGGATGGAAAGAAAAACAAGACAAAGGAAAAGAAGACAACGGCAATGACAAAACAGAAGATGGTGGAGAAGAAAAAGGGAGGAGAGAAAATAGAAGAAAAAGAAGAAGTAAACCAAAGGCCTTTTCAGAGCCACTTCATTGCCTCGAAAAGATTTATTCAAACTTTGCCATATATGTGTATATTTGCTTGGTGTTTGTATTTGTGTTATGTTTGTGCCTATGTTTTTTTTGTCTATATCTATGTCTATAAAGTTATATGTCCCGCCCCGACAAGCGATTTTTATTCGTATAGTTTCACAGCTGAACTAGCTGAACTTACCCGCCACTCCCTTTTTTCCCGCGCTGTCACTGTTTGCTGTTTGGCCCGATAGAGGTCAGGAACTTGCAACATTATTGCCAATGTCCAGTACCGTGATGTCACTCCACCTGTTCCATTTCCCTTTTACAAAACAGACCCACTATTTTTTTGACGCTTTACAATATCACTAATATTTTGACGCTATACAGTCCCAATATTCCCCATGTTAAATTCCCTTTGACACCAAACGTTCCCACGACCATTTTGACTGGGATTTCCATTGACGCTAAGGTATCCCCATACACTACTCACTAGTGCAATAAAATAGATCTTGGTGGTAGGTACGTATTCGCTGGAACGATATGCAATTCCTCTGGCACAAATGACCTGCTAGAAGGCTTTACTTCCAGTTTGGACCAGTCTTTCATTTACAGGTGCCAAATGATAACGTGTTGGCTGTCTTGGAAAATCAATCTGATCTAAAACTGTAAATAAATCAATGGACCGTACAGGGTCAGTAGGGCGAGGCTACCAGCCTTCTAATTCCACTGGTGCATACAAATACCGAACAAAGTTATTTCCGAGTGCTTCTAACGGTGGTGCTTGTGAAACCATATTTTATGTAATGTGACAGTCTTTTTCAAATTGCTTTAGCTGGTTTTAATCTAATTACACGTGTGGTTTCATTATTTAGTACTTCTTTGACTAATGGAAGTCGTGTTACCCATTCATAAGACCGCCCTGAGACTTGAAATTGATCACTCCTAGATCTAATTAGTAATTATTGTGCATATCGTATCAGTCCGAATAACCGTTTCGCAAGTGTGCGATTAAATCGTTCCACAATAGCTTGGTCGCAGAGTGTATTAAAACCTCCAACACCCACACATGATGTTTTGTTACCAGTGCAGGAACATATCCCATATCCGAGAGTACAGCAAAAGATCCGAGAAATTCTTTACCGGGATCGAATTGTAAATAATCGCGGCCATGTTAATGGTCAGAGTGCAAAGATACGTTCAAGTGCATCAACGACACTTTCAGAATCTTTAAACGTTAATGGCTAAGCTTCTTTCTGAATGCTTGCAACATCAATAATGTCGATCACGTAAACGATCATGCGGAACAAGTAAGAGGACCTCATCTGGTATTTGGATATCAAACCAACCAAGTGGAAGTATTCTGGAGTATAAGTAGGTAAATTTACCTCAGTGCTTGGCTGGATAACCTTGCTCGAGCAGCACTATGAGTGACCTTTGCTGCTCTTGCTAAATTTTCCGTTTCACCTCTCCAGTAACCACAAGGATTATAGTATATTTTGGATAAAATCCAAAGAAAAATGATGTTTGCTTTTTTATCAATATATCTTACATTTAATGAGTGGAACCGCCAAAAATAACCTCAGCCTTCATACGGCCTTTGATAATCCATCTAGCGATTTGTTCACCTAGAGTTGAATTAAATGCATTCAAGTAATTAATAGCTCTGTATTAGCACGCTGACATACACGGATATGGTTCGATGTTTTAATAAGAAAATGTCATGTAGGTTAGCTGATTAATAGGTGCTTCAACAGGCTTTCTTTAGTTGTTAGCATATAGTCGTATATCAAACCGTGTACCAGGTCAACACTAACTGTATCCAGGTATGTTTTTCACCTGGATATTTGCTCCAGGCAGATATTGTTACTGCAGCATCGATATCATTGCCGATGATATTTTTATTTTTAAAAGAAATAAACATTATTTTCTTTGCTCCACACCGAACACACGTTCCTTTGATTGCGGCTCTTCCATCATCTATTTAAACTCAAGCGGGATTTACAGTACGTTTTTATTTTCATGCCACATCACGCACAATCGGAAAACATTAAAACAAATCGGAGAAATTAAAATTGTCTTTGAAATTTAAATTGACTTTGCTTCGGAATTTTTGTTGTCCATGATTTGTTTTAAAATCAAATATCTGATAAATCCTAAGTGAAACCAACAAGCATTCCCAATGTGGTGAACATCGTTTCAAATCCTACCCAAAAAGGGTTAAAGTCTATGAAAAAAGGACCCGCTACCTGCGCTTTTCAGACCTTTTGATATTTCGGAAATAAACGCATCTTTAAAAATACAAGAAATAGAATATGTTTGGTCCAAAATTTGTGGAAAGGAAAGTGCTCTGGTTTTGATTGGGCTCTGGGGTTGAATAAAATTAAAGTTTAAAAAAATAAAACAGACGGAACTGGACTTATCAAAACTTCAGCTCCAGAAATAAATTATGGAAATACAAATTCAGAAAGAGGTAATGGAGAGGAGAATGCAAATGCAGGAAGAGAGAAGAGAAATACAAATACAGCTGCAGATGCAGAGGGAAGAGATGATAATGGAGAGAGAGAGAGAGAGAGAGAGAGAGAGAGAGAGAGAGAGAGAGAGAGAGAGAGAGAGAGATGAGATGAGATGAGATTGTAGGAATTAAAGCTGTCAGGGGGAAAGTACTCCACCTTCGCTTTACATTCAAGTTCAGGTTTTGTTGTTACCATAAATATATGATAAATACCCCATTTTCAAGAAAAAGAAGTCGACATATACTTTCTTCTCGTTGAGAAAATTGGTGAAAAGGTAATATGGCAAAGAGAGCAAAGGACTTTGCTGTTAAAAGGTGTACTTATTGGCAGAGCTCCTGATATCTAAATTTCACTGTCAGTACAACAGAGTGCTGATTATGATGTGGATAAGGAATATTTCTCAATTGGTACCTGAGGCATATCGACAGCTGTTAACTAATTGTAGAAAATAAACTGAACCAACCTTGGTCGAATTTGCCGATCTGATAAGTGGTGCTCAGCCAAGAAGGTTGATCGAGATAACGATGACCTTATTATTGCTTGAAGAGTTCAAGAATGTTATCCATAGTGACCTCAAGCCCTACCTTGATGAGTGAAAGATGGAAACATTGGAAAATGATGCTCGTACAGCTGATGATTATTCCTTGACTCACAAAGTTGAATTTGTCAAACATTCTTCCTTTCAGCAATTTATTGGTAAAAATAAATCATCTCAGTCTCAAACTAGCACTTCCAAATTGCAATATAGACGAACATTTGGGAATCAAACTTCGGATAAATAAAAATCTGACCAGAAAATCTTATATCTTCCTACATGCTTTTTTAAAGAAGAAAGAGCATATTATGTATGATTCCTATTGGTCGAAAAATAAACAAGATTAAAGACCCAGTTTTTCCAAATGCTCTTATTTCTAAGAGGTCAAGATCACGGTTTGGTATTGAAAGCAATATATTGGTTGTGTCAAACAAACACAGTCTCATTTTATTATAGAGAAGTATGAATCATTCATATCGCCAAATGTTATGTCACTTATCGGTGAATTTGACATGCATATCCCTTTCAAAATATTAAGAGACACAGGAGTCTCTCGTAGTCTTTTATTATGAAGTACATTGCATTTATCTGAATAGTCTTCTTGTGAAACTGATCTTATTCAAGGAGTAGGGAGCAGCTTTGTTAATGTTCCTCACCACTGTGTCAGTTTGGCATCAGAATTAGTCCCAATACCTTTGAATGTCGGAGAAGCGATGTCTTTACCCATCGAGGGTATTCATTTATTTACTACTGTGCAATGACGTGGATTGAGATAAGGTTGTGATTATTCCACTTGTAACTAGCAAAACTTGTTAGCATCAGACAATGTATCCTGTTGAAATTGAGATCCCTAATTTATAACCTGCTTGTGCAGTTACTAGAACTGTGGCAAAACGCGAACTTGAGAATGATGTTGTTAAGGAAGTCATTGACTCAATGTTGTTTGCTTCTGTATGAAGTTATTTCCCCTTTCTTTCTTAACAACGGTGATAAACTCGATGTGATGCATTGCGGAATCGAACTTGCTTTGTGGTCAAATATGATAAAATACTTTACAAAATGTCAGAAACGTAAATTACTGCAAGCCAAACATTAGGTCATCCCAATTCTACCGCTCTCTTAAGTCACTGATATTTACGTGATCAGTCAATGAAAGTAGCACACATTTACAAATAACGGTGGAGTCTTGTACAAAAGAGTGAGTTTAAATTTCCAAGCTCTGTTCTGGAACAAGTTTGGCACATAATACCGGATATATTTCATCAATTCGCTTGGCCACTCCTTGAAATATATCGCTGTTTGTGCCCAACGATGAAATATATCAGGTATTTACGCAGTGAACGAAAATATCCTCTATATCTTTTTCTAGTCAAAATTTCAAAGATGTTTACCTTGGTAAAATGATAATGGCTGTGTTGTGGTTACAGATCTAGGTCAACAGCTCTATTTCTCATGAATTAGTCACTTTCACTTTTATATCGTGATATTTCAACGTTTTTACGTCCTACATGCATCTTTTGAAGATATATTAATAATGAAGAAGAAGACCTGCACGTATCTATTCATATTATTATCAATTTGTTATGATTACAGTTCAGTATTTTTCAAAATGTAGGACAGTCTAATTTTGCTATCTAAATCTCCTTGCCCCTTCTTTATTTTAAAATCATATTTATTATAAATGACGTTAAACGCATAAACCTGAAAAATAAAAAAATGGATACTCAAATTTGTAAGTTTTGAGAGAGAGAGAGAGAGAGAGAGAGAGAGAGAGAGAGAGAGAGATGCAGTCAAGGTTTGCAATCCAACCACACATTCAGTAAATCTGTAATATAGAAATCAAATGATTTTCGCATTTTTCTGCTGAATCTTCCAACCGTTGTTTCTAAACAAATCATCCTGAAAATATATTTTTACAAAATTTCTTTAAAGAAATGTCGTACAAGCATACCAGCGAATATCTGAAAGAGCATCCGTTGTTTAGTAACGCGTTGGTTGTCTTCGGGTATCAATCCGTTCCGAAATCGTAAACAATCGACGAACCATACGGGGTCAGTAGCACGACGTTGTCCACCTTCTAACTCTCCATGTGCATACAGATACCGAACAAACTTGTTTCCAGTGGTTGTAATGGTGCTGGCTGTGAAATAATTTTCTGACTAAATGAATCAGTCTTTTGTCAAATTGTTAGCTGGTCTTAATCCAATCGTGCGTGTGATTTCATTATTCAATGCTGCTATGACTAATGGATGATGTTCAACCAATTCGTGAAACCGCTGAGGTCTCATTAATAACTCCAAACATTTTGCAGGTGTGCGATTAAATCGTTCCACAATAGCTTGGTCCTGATGTGTATTAATATGTACAACACAAATTTGCAAACGGTAATTTGTTAACAACGCAGCAAGAGATTCAAGAAATTCTTTACTAGTATACACTTGTAATAATCGTGGCCATTTTAGTGGTCTGCGTTCATAAATGCGTTCGAGTGCGTCTGCGACATTTGCAGAATCTTTTGACGTCAACGTCTTTGTGTCTGCTGGTAACATCGACAGGTGTTAATGCGTACTTGTAGGTGAGTCCCTTAACACGATCATGTGAAAGAAATAAAAGATTCGGCTGATGGACCTCACTTGGTGTTTCGACATCAAAACCAACCACATGAAATTTTTCTTGGTTTCGGTAGGTAAATTTGCCACAAGAGTAGTGAGTGGGGATACTATAGAGACAATGGGAAAATACATTACACACACACACACACACACACACACACACACACACACACACACACACACACACACACACACACACATCCGGACACTATGGAGACAAGATTTATAGAGTCAAAATCAAAACCCTGTGACACTATAGGGACAAAAAAAATATTGGGACTATATAGGGACAATAGGAATGGAACAGGTGGGGTGACATCACGGTACTGGCAACAAAGTTGCAAGTGGCTGACCTGAATACGCGCGGTTACCCTAGGTAAGGACAAATACAATAGAGACAGAGACATATATAACATATATATATATATATATATATATATATATATATATATATATATATATATATATATATATATATATATATATATATATATATAACCTATAGGCAAGAAAGAATAAATCTTTTCGAGGCATATGAAATGACCCTGAAAAGGGCCTTTGGGTTCTTCTTCTTCTTTGTCTTCTTCTAATTTCTTTCTTTCCTCCACCAACTTCTTATCTTTTGTCCTACACCTTTTGTCTTCTTCTCATTCTTTTCCTCCTTTTTTTCTTCTCCTTCTCCTCCTCTTCTTTTTTCCTCTTTTCATTCTCCTCTTCATTTTCTATTTTTCCATTCCAAGCTCTCATTCTTATTCTATCATCTTTGTCCTCCTCCTCCTTTATTTGTTTCATCAATTCCTTTATCCTTTCCTTCATCTTCCTTAAATTGTTTATCTCCATCTTCAGCCTGTGTGGACTATACTCATCGTACTGCATTCTCACCAAACATTCCTCCAACATTCCCATGTCATCTATTGCCTCTTGCAGTGTCTTCATTGCGTCTATTTTGTTTGTTGCCATGGCTGACTATTCAGTGTTGAATGGCGCGAATGATGATGATGATGATGTTAAATTATAGTGGTGTTCGTACAGTTGTACATGTACCAATGGTTTATTCCTGCACAGTAGGGTGATAAATTTATCCTGCGGGAAGGAATTAGAGCCACATCCCCCAGGCGAGTGCTGTTAATTTAGCCGTCAGGTAGCGAAACAGTATGTTTCATGCTACCTGAATGTTAGGCTAGTATAGAATTGGGAATAGATCCATCACGCTTGTTGTTGTTGTTTTTTAATTAAAGTGGCTTGCGTACATATTGTACATGTGCCACTGTTTGATGCCTGCATGGCAGGCTGTTAAATATTCCTGGGAGAGGGAATCAGAGCCACCTCGCCCAGGCTTTAATGCACTCAGTGATTGCTGCTAAATGAGCCGTCAGGCAGAGAAACGGTAGCTGGGTTGTTTCACATTGCCTGAATGGATGGCTTGATGAGTGGGAATTGACCCATCACGAACTCATGTTATGGTCGTTTTCAATCAGTGTTCTGAGTGGGATTCGAGGTACGCACTCAGATTTGGGTAGCATATTTTAATGCGTGCATTGTACGCTGTTAAATGAATGTATGTTTGGCAGAGGCAAAAGTGGAAGAGGGCCGGCAGGGCGGCGCAAAACCACACCGAAGGGTCCATAGAGTCAAGGTCGTTGATCTTGTACGAATTTTGAATGTATGATGGAGTTATAGCCGAAAAGTTTGATATTTCGAATTTGGAGAATACTCTGTGCTGTTTTTTGTATAAGTGAGAAAAAGGAAAAGGGGGGGGGGTAACCTCGGATGGCAGCCATTGGTATATATGTTTATGTTGTCACATTGTGTGACTGGCCCTGATGGTCCTGGGCTTAGACCACCTTATATGCTCTATTGGTTTGGGGTCTAGCGAGCCTATTTGCTTTTAAGAGGGCCTAACGATCTGGAGGTTGTCAGTCCTAATTAGGTGCCGTACTTAAGCGTAAAGTATTTAGTTGCCACCTTGTGCGGCGGGGCCTGATGGTCATTGGAGTTAGACCACCTTATATAATGCTATTTGGGGCCCTATTGTAGATCATATAGTTGGTTATGGCTGGCCCTGATGGTCCTGCTGTGCGGACCACCTTATAGTGACTAGGTTTTTTGGACATTCTTTCTTGTTGGAGTGGCTGCCATCTTTGGTAGAGGTGGTGAGATGTTAATAAAGGAAAGAGACGAGTGTTAGTGGTGTCAGTAAAGGTGAGAGTGGTACAATTATTTTTAAAAATTAATTAAAATAATAATAATTGTTGTTATTGCCTGGATTTAATTGATTGTATTTTATCTTAATTGAGTTTATGTTATGATTTTACTATGTATTGTGTTGGTTTTAGTCTGCGCGATTGTCTCCGCTGAGTATTCAGGTCCCCCTCGACATTTCAGAGACACCCGCTTGGTATATTGTATATTATTTGCGTTTTTCCTTGATTTATTTGGTTGTTACTTCCTATCTTAATTGTAGTTTAGTTTTTTATTTGGAATTTAATTCCGCACGAGTGTCTCCGCCGAGTAATCAGGTCCCTGTCGACATCTCAGAAACACCAGCGCAGCTTTTGATTATTAAGTGGGCGTATTGATTTATTTAGGTGTTTTATTCTGGACGGGTGTTTCTGCTGAATAATCAGGTCCCGGTTGACATTTCAGAGACACCCGCGCAGTTTGAGCATATTAATAATTGTTGTTATTGCCTGGATTTATTTGTATTTAATTGATTGCATTTTATCTTAATTGAGTTTATGATTTTACTATGTATTATTTGGTTTTAGTCTGTGCTAATGTCTCCGCTGAGTATTCAGGTCCCCCTCGACATTTCAGAGACACCCGCTTGGTATATTGTATATTATTTGCGTTTTTCCTTGTTTTATTTGGTTGGTGACATCTCCCAGGCCGAGCACCACACACGCATCTCCTACTCCAATCTTGCTCCCAGTTCAGTGTTGTTCTTGGGAGTGCAGAGGGGGCTTGAGTTGCTTCACTATCCCAATCTTCCGTCTCTGGGATAGTCAAGGCTTCCCACCTTCTCCTATACCACACCCGTGGATGATGAAGTTGTGGTGCTGGTAGTGGCTGTGGTACTAGTAGAGGTTGTGGTGCTGGTTGTCGTGCTGGTACTGGCTGTGGAGGCGTCCTCACCTCAGGTTTAACATTACACACAGGATTTAGCATGAGGTGAGGCAGGATCCTTTCCTCCTTCTCTTTCGTCTTTTTCCTCTTCTCTTCCTCCTCTTATAATTCTGGCTTCCTCCTGTATTGCCTCCATAGTCGCCTGGCATATTCCAGGTGCATTTGGAGTTCTAAAAGCTTTGCAATTCTGTTACTCATCTTCAATGTTGATACGTCAATGATGGGTAGCCAGACTTACGATCGCGCCGCTGTACATACTTGAAGCACGGACGTGAAGGAAAACATCCCCTGACACCAAAACTTACAATACCTCTGTTACTATTACGTGGAACGCGCGGACCTAAAAGAAACACTCACGTTGACTTTTTTACTTATAAACACAGACACACACTACCACACAAGACTGAGAAACGAAGTGTGGATTTTTACTGACAAAAGAAACGAAGTGCTTATAGACACACTTCAATTTTTTAACATATAAAACATATAATTTTTTGACAATTGAATTACTATGTCTTTTCTAGAGTATTGGGGTAACCATGAAAAGGGCTGTTTTTGTTGACGGGGAGTGACGGCAATCTTTAATTGTTTAAGATTGCGTCTCCGTCTGGCGGCAGGCTTTCCTACAGGATACGGTCTGCTTCTGCGGGAAGAGAAGGAGAACTAATGGTGTCTACTCGGCAGTCGACAAAACCTCTGTCTGGTTCCTGCTGCTGTTGTTGCTGCTGCTGTTGTTGTTGCTCTTCTCTCTGCTGATTCTTAAGTCTGTCCTTCTCCGTCCATTCTTCTTGTTCTTTCTTGATTTCTTCTCTGAAGAGTTCTTTTATCAGGTCTTCGGTCACTTTTAACATCCTGACATTCTCTATCTCTTCAGGCTTTGGTATCAGGTTTTGCCTGACACGATGTAAATTCACGTAAGCTTCGTTCAGCTTGGCTAGTCTGGAAGGCATGTTCATAGGTGGACGAGTCAACAATGGATGGTCAGACTGTACTTACTTAATTAATTAAATTAAAGTGGCTTGCACCCATGCGAGCATGCGCCACAAGGTTATGTCCGCATAGCGGGCTATTTAATTGTTCGTGGGGGAAGGAATTAGAGCCTCACCCCCCAGGCTTTTATGCCCTCAAAGAGAGCTACTTAACTAGCCTAATGGTGTTACATAGGTCGTGGGACATTTAAGTCCCGAACGACCTACAGTCTAGCTGGTGAATTGACTTGAATGCTGAATGGCAAAGTGCAAAACTATTAACCTCATCAGCACACTCCTCAATTCAAGAAACTACCGGATCTGTTTTCTTCTCCCCGTAGGGTCTCCAGTCCGCCCCTGCAGTATGATTAACCATGCACCCACATGCCACTCCGCCAGAGCACCAGCTAGGGGCTATTGCTTGAGTGGGAATAGACCCAACACGCACTCAAGTATGAATGGACATCCGGTGTACAGCAATACCAGGTGTCGACCGAAGCAGTATGAGACGTCAGTCGCGATTGGTCAGCGACTATGACGTCTCATCGGGTCACCTGGTATATGGACGGGTGGAAATCGTTCCACATCTTTGTCCATGTACAGAGGGCCGAGTAAGCAAAAGGAGGAAGAGGATCTCGGCATTCGGTGCTTTGAAGCAATGAACTTCTGTGCGCCCCAAAATGCCCGTCCATACTTATTTCAAATTCAGTCCAGTTGTACTAATGGACAAAACCTAAAGCCAATAATGTGTAAGCCATCTGTGCAATTGACCAAATAAAATAAGTTTCAAGTTTTCCTATTACCTATCAAGCTAATTATTCTAGTACATAGTGTACATAAAACACATGTCCCTAACAAGTTTTTAATTACTAGAATGTCTATGCGACATAAAAATAGTATGTTCACTACTAGGCATATGGATTGAATTTTGAACGGTGGAACGAAAGATCAGATCAGGTGTAGTGGTTTAATCGAATCGGTATTCTAAGTCAAATTAGAATCCCTGTAATAATGTGGCAGCTTAGTAGCCCTAAGAAGGGCTGTTAAGTTGGCAGCCAGAAGGTTTGCCGGCGAAGCTATTCTTTGCATATCTTGGCCGTATTTCGTGGTTCTTCTTCGTATTTACCTTCAGGAATTGCCACAAATCCACACAGGTTTCCTAACTCGATGGTGGCATTAATAAGGGTGCCCAGTGAGGTCTTGTGGAACGCTTTGCCATAGTAATCCGAGAGGATACCCTGCCCGAAGTACCATTGTTGAGGCCTGGTTTATTTTTGTGTTCAAAGTCCGCCAGGCCACATATTTCACGGCACAAGCAAAATTGTAAGCTTTCTTTTCGCTCTGCAGGGTCTCCTCTAATCCTATTTTGGTGTAGCGTTGAATGAGCTCGTTTGGCATTTCGTTCTCTGTGTCAGCACCCTTTTCGTCCACTTCTTCATCAGATTCCTGTGTTTCCAGTGTAGTATTCTCAGTTCCAGTTGTATCCTCTTCTTGTTCATGAGCTGAGATGATTTTCGAAGTGGCGAAATCCGTTTGGGTTTCCACTCCCTTCATGTGATGCTGCCAAGTCTGGGTGGATGTTGTGGATAATAGCTTTTGGGGTGCTTGAGACGTCTCTGGGGGTCCTGATATCTTGTTAGAGTCTGTTGCCGGAGTATTCGAGTGGTTGGCTTCCCTGGCTTGGGCCGCTTTCCTTCTCGCAGTACGATTCCTTTTACTACTTTTTCTGACAAGTCCATAGTCTCCCGTTTCTTCGTTACTCAAGTCCACTCCCGTGCTATTATCCAATACTAAGAGAAGGGTTGTTCTCTTTGCTCCTGCTCGCAAGCTCCAATTTGTCGCTTTTCCAAGTGCCTTAATGGCCCTCAGTGCTAGAGCGGGAATTACTGCTATCGCTGGTAGCCATTTTGGCGCCATGCTTTGTCTTCGTTCTGCAGTACTGACTTCCATCATTGTGTGCTCTGTTCAGCTGCTCCACATGGCCAAACTGATTGATTGATTGAAAAAATTATAGTCGCATATGAAAACTAAGTTCTTTCGCGACTTGTTAATTCCGGATGTCGGGATATTTAATTGGTAGGAATAATACCACTACAATCCCGCTTTAATGCGCGAAGTCGCGCTTTTCAGTTGACTGGCCGAGGAAAAGGAGGAAAGGGGCACCGGAAAAGGCCGCAAACGCCACAGCAACGGCCGTCGTCCACGCCCCAAAACGCCAGTCCCCTCTTATTTGTCAAATTCCGTCCAGTTATATTAGTGGACATTCCCTATTACCAATATTGTGTAAGCCACCTGTGCAATTAATCAATTAAAATGAGTTATAAAAATTTTCATCATTAATTAATTGTAATTCATAGTTGGAATTTAGTGTACAAAGTGTACATAAAAAATTTTCTAAAGAAAAATTACCAATCAGTTAAGTCAAGTGACTCTGTTTTTTAGTATCTCACATAGTTGATAACAGGCAAAATTTTGATGGTGGAACCAATGGGTCAAATTCGATTTACAAAATAGAGATATTATCAAAAAGGTTTTCAAGCCAAAATGAAAACCTCATGCTATCAGGCAAAATCAGAAGCCGTGTTTATCTTTTCTGTCTCCCGGCGTCCATGGTATGCAGGCTCGCTCGGAATGCGGTCTATCCCGGTATACGACGGCTTTACAACTCCGTACCAGATTTGTTTTGGTGGCTGCTCCACTGGTCTTATGGCTCCCTTTAGTTGTAAGAGTCCAGCCTAGCTAAGTAGCCTTCCATAAACTCTCTATGCACTCCTTTGGATGCTCTATCGTTTCGTCGGAACTGTCTGTGTGGTGTTCCGTGGGTTGTTGTCCACTTAATCAATTTCTGTATCAGCAGCTGTATCGGTGTAGAAAAGCTCAGCTTAGCAGTGCAGGGATCTACTTCTATGGCCATTTTGTTTTCTTTGTGTTGTTCTATGATCCTTTGTTTGTAGTCCCATGCTCCCGCCGTTTCTCGCTGGCGCCCCTTTCACCGCGCTCCTGTTACACCGATCCTGCCTGCTCTGTGTCTTTTGCCTGAATGATGGACTACGATACGATATAAGGATTAAAGTCGCCTTTTGCACTCGAGTGCTTACGCGACTTGTTGTGGCCCCGGGCTGGGCGACAGTCCCCTTAATGGGTCGCTTGGCCCCGTGTTGGGCCTTTCTGCTTTTGCCCGTTTGTCGGAGGTGTGAGAATGGTGCCATTACAGCCTCTTGGTATATCCAACGTCGCCCCATCGCTCCAAAACGGCAGACACCACAACAGGTCCCCCCCAGCGGCCGCAGCCCCAGCCCCACCAAAACCACCCCACCAAACACACCAGCCAGCCCCCCAAGCACACCGACCCGGCACGTCCCGCGACTGGAGGTTAAAGTATCCCGTAGAAGGCCAAAATCGCCGCCACAAGTCCCCAAGACACCCAGTAGGCAACACCTATCCCGCGTCCGCTTTCCACACATCAGTGGGACGGTGGGGCACGATTATGGTCAAAGTTTTGTCCAGTTTTTTCGTGTGGACGTCCCTATACCAACAACGTGTGTGCCACCTGTGCAATTGGTCAAATTGTATGGAGTTGTGAATTTAGAATATGTGATTGTTTTGGAATTTTGTGTACTTGGCATACTTATGTGATGGTCTAATAATTGCTGATCAGCTGGATGTTGGCCATCCTAACTGATTTTAACTCCGCGTAGTAAATTTGGTTGTAAAATTTGGGCTGCAGTACGAAAGGGTCATGGTTGGTTGCAAAAAGTTGTCTTCAAGTGTCGAATGAAGACATGTGGTTTGTGTAGGTGAGCCCCCCCCCCCCCCCCCCCCCCCCCC
>JAECUM010004387.1:0-38565 GCA_016617855.1 Megalonaias nervosa | reverse complement strand
CTAATAATAAAATTACTGGTCTTGGAGAACCAGAATCAAACGATGACGCTGCAACGAAGAAATACGTCGACAATAGCAACATCCTGATGATGACATCGCTGATGACAATCATTTATTGAATGACAACATTCACATCTGAATTTTCTACTCGCTTACAAACGTCTTTAAATTTTCGCAGAAACATAAATAGAGCTATTAATGAATTTTTTGGAAGTCTAGCGGTTATTGATATTAAACTCGTTGACATTAAAAAGATTACCGACAGTGTAGTACATACAGTGGCGTCTGGATCAGCATTATGGACACCACTCAATAAATCCATCAAACATCGCCCTGAGGTTACCGGTATATTCAGGTTCTCAGTACTCGGCGCTACAACATTTACAATATCTACCACAATTTCACGGCGTTATCGACTAACTGGATCTTCTGGATCTATGTTAGTAGTACTGGAGCAAAACGATGAGGATACATTTGTGGTGGAACCCGAAGAAAAAATCTTTGGCTTGTTGTATTATTGGTGTTTTGAATTAGTCGCTAAACTGCCACCTACCTGAAATATAATAAATGAAAACCCAATCGACGTTCAACATTACAGATACAATCAAGTATGTGAATGGCAAACCAAACTAAAAATAACATTGGCAATTATACAGTAAAAGTAAAAAATATCGCAGACGCGTTATTGCCGTTGACCTAGTTGTATATTCAGAGTCCGCTATCATCGCTGGAACCGGCGTATTGCTATCAACAATAACAATGACAGCGCCGGCAGTTGTGACAATCTGTGTTTCATCCGCAACAATAATCGCTGGTATTTTCAGTATCATTGCAATGAAGATAGCGACATGCACAAACGCAAAATTACACGAGTACACAATACAAATGCACGCGGCGATGATAGCATATTCCAAACTATCGTCGTTGATTTCGTTGTATCTCAGTGATGGTAAAATATCCAAACTTACAATGAAGTATTTGACGAAAAAATAAAATATCCAATGGAATACCTGGATCTAGAATTAATGAAGCGAGATCAAATAGAAAGAGGAGCGGGAATTAGAATCCTGATTTAAAATCAAGGTTTTTGAATAATAATGTCGTCAACAATGACAACGTCATCGGAACTACTACAACAGATGGTCACTAATACAACACCGCCAAAAACCACAATGATATCAGCAAGCTCAAACAATCCTGAGTTCAGCGTTATCTTTCCAACTGCGATTCCAGCCAAAGAAATAGCGCTAGCACACTTACGAGTTTATTATAGTTGGCCAAATATTAGATTAAAATCATTCAGTGGGTTACAAGCAAATAATTCACTGGTATTTGCGAATAAAAATAAAGATGATGGAACACCAGATTGGCAAGTTGTAAGTATTAATACGGGCAATTACCAAATAGAACAGATCAACGATGAATTCCAGTGCAGAATCAAATCTATCACAAGAGAAGAATCCAAAATAACCATTACTGTGCATGAACCAACGTTACCGGCCGCGATTGAGATAAATTCACTCGATTCTGCTGTTGACATATATCAATCATCGATCAGATCTCTGTTCGGATGGCCAGAAAATCCACCGGTTTATCAGGGACCTCCAGAACCGAAACGAGAAGATTATAATACAACAAAAAATATTTTTAGCATACCCAAGATATCGAAAAACATATCCATGGGGTGAATTTGATAAAGATAAATACATCATTACACATGATGGTAAAAGATTCCTCAAATAACAAATTTTTTTTATCGACGTTGATAAAAAATTATTTGTCAATGTAGGATTTATTAGATCATTAGTCGATGAAATCGGCCTTGAATACGCTAGGTCACTCAATGATATAAAACGTTTATTTGCTATTGTTGCACAAAATTATGATAATTTTGTAAACCGAAATATTATTGAAGTGATTCAACATCTAAATCAGGTTAGATCAGAATTCAATATGTCAATAGAGTTATCATTGAAAATGTAAAATCCGACGATAATTTGAAACAATTATTTCTGAAACATTATGGAAAGGCAATTAATTTAGATGATCCGTATTTAATTTTACCTGATTACCTGGAGGTCGTCATGTTTCGCCGGGCTTTGTAAATATTACATCGACGATCGCAGTCAACCTTGTATGTGACGTCATTGATGGCAGCTATCAAGTAGGTCTTGAAAAATCCAATCCGGCCCAGCAAGGATACATTTTATATAAGTTTACTCCGCAAGTCCCACCAGGACATTTAATTGTATCAGAACCAATTAATCCTGTTTATCTGAGATGATATAATCCACTATTATCAAGGATACATTTCAAACTTACTGACCAAACCGGACGCTTGTTGGATTTGAGAGGAGAACCATGAATTATAAATCTGTATCTGCGTTCGTAGAACCTCATCATAGAACACCAGGATCAGTATTTTGTCAAACAAAAAATTCTGTCAAATAATTATTTATGTGTTACAACAAAGAGGTAAACGAAAGTGCCGTCGACACTATCCACGTTTGACAAAGTCAACGAAAGGCAGAAAAATGAACGCAGGAACAGTTAAATGAACTGCAACGAGAACACATTATTGCGATTGTTTGTGATCTGAATTATGCACACTTTGCATTAAATTTGATAAACTTAAAAACAAAATTAGAATAAATATTCTGATTCAGAATAAAAAAAAAATATTATTATCAGAATAAATCTGATTCTGAATAGATATTATAATCTGAATAAATATTATAATCTGATTCTGAATAAATATTACAATCTGAATCTGAGTAAATATTATTACAAGAATAAATCTGACTCTGAATAAATACTATTATGAGAATAAATCTGATTTTGAGTAAATATCATAATCTTATTCAGATAAATATTATAATCTGATTCTGAGTAAATGTTATTATCAGAATGAATCTGATTCTGAATAAATATTATAATTTAAATCTGAGTAAATATTATTATCAGAATAAATCTAAATCTGAGTAAATATTGTCAGAATAAATCTGATTCAGAATAATGATTATAATCTGATTCTGAATAAATATTATTATCAGAATAAATATTATAATCTGATTCTGAATAATATTATAATCTGATTCAGAATAAATATTATTATCAGAACAAAAAGAAATAAATACTTTTTTTGCTATAGTCAGAAAAGAATTATTACCCCCTTGACGAAGTCAAGGACAGAGTCACTTTCACTTTGTTTAGCTGTTACAGTCACTTTCACAACTTTTACTACGTTAACTCTGTTTAGCTGTTACCACAGTCACGGTGACAGCGTTTTTACAATCACTATTGACGTTGTCACTACTTTCGCTTTCACATTTACAATCAGACATAATCTTTCTCAACTGTCTTACGCGAGTATTCACAATCTTTTCTATTTCGTATTCGTGAGATAATTCTAATCTAATTTTCTTCATCGCTTGTGCGAGTGAAACAAATTCTTTACCTTGCGTGTCATTGACTGTTGCCAAGGATTGTAACATAGATTGCTGAATAGACTTTATGAATCTGTAATCAGCTGGTAATGTATATCAATTTTCGAATATGTAAATCACAATCACAAATTTCAAAATCACAAATAATTTTTTTCAGGATTAAGTTGATTAGAAATTTTTATACCATTCTATTGTAATTTTTTAATTGCAGAATTAATAGCATTAATATTTTCGTAATTCATTATATAATAAATATTTATTGAAAATAAAAAAAAAAAATTGTATTCCTCAACGAGGAATGTATTTACGGTATATACAATCTTAACTAGAAAGGACAGCACAACATATAATCTTAACTAACTTAATTCTATGGACAGCACAATATATAATCTTAACTAACTTAATTCTATGGACAGCACAATATATAATCTTAACTAACTTAATTCTATGGACAGCACAATATATAATCTTAACTAACTTAATTCTATGGACAAACTTAACTAACTTAATTCTATGAACAGCACAACATATAATCTTAATCATATAATCTTAGCTCTATGGACAAACTTAACTATATAATCTTAGCTCTATGGACAGCACAACATATAAACTTAATTATATGGACGGCACACACATACAAACGGGGCCTTCTCCACGTTTAACAAATTTCTGCACACCATCCCCCATAATGAACCCCGGGGAATGCAAAAGTGCACCCACCACGTGGTGACATGGTGGGAGAGTGTACTTGTCTCTGTTGAATTTCGAGCAAACAAGGAACCCGACAATTATACGGGTCCTATACTATATAAGCTGACTAATACTTGGAAATCCAAAAATAGCCTAAACAATGGGCGTGACTTATTCGCTGTTTGTATTTTTTTTTCTTAATTATTATCCCTGAAAAAATCTGAAGGAAGCAAGAATCTTGACAAAATCATAAAAACAAAGATAACGTTTCTTAAAAACCAGCAAAAAATATTCATCAGTAAATAAACAAAATACAAGCTCTACCATTACGTAACAGAGTTATCTCGCTTCGTCTTGCAGGACAACTACAACAAAATTCAAAAGTATTTTCTTGTTTTTCTGAATTTATCAGGGGAAAGTCAAAAGGTGTAAATATCATCCTACGAATTTGCACTGACAACTAATTGCTTACAGACAGTTAAGGTACTGAATATGACACACACACACACACACACACACACACACACACACACACACACACACACACACACACAAAATAATCGCCGTATTACGCAGTAACAAGCGTGGCAACTTTTTAATTACTCTACCAGAGAGAGAGAGAGAGAGAGAGAGAGAGAGAGAGAGAGAGAGAGAGAGCTTAGCTTGATAGAGTTATCTCCCTTCATGTGTGTAATATTGAAATGTGATTTTTTGTTTGCATTTATTTGAAAATGCCGATTTGGTTATATTATCTGCGACACATTTTACTGAAGCACGGTAAATATCGAAATATTTAGCAGCTGCATATATCGATGGAAATATTATTCCTTCTCCTGTCTCTACATTTACAGACTTAATAACTCTGCACAATTATTACCACCGCCAGTGTTTCCAAACTTGCAATTTTGACTCTGTGTAACAGCTCGCAAATTATTTAAAGAGTTATCACAAATCCATCATTGATCAATCCATAATAACATTTGTAGATAAATTTATGACAGAGATACATTTTTTCCCTGCACAGAATTTGAGATAACCATTATGATTGACAGAATCGACTGTTTTTTTGTTTTGTTTTAATCGACAGTGCCTAATTACACCATCAAGATATGCCTCATAATTCTTGATGATGGGATGCTTCACAAATTCATTTTGCTCCATTTATATAATAATATTATTTGTCTAAATTATTATTTGAAAATCTAGCTAGATGGTCTTCGACGTTTCTTATGGGAGATTCATTGGCGATATTTTTTTTTATGATAATATCATTTCAGCTCTCTGTATTTTTTACCACCACATTACACACAAAACTGAGTTTCTCCGCTGACTCCAACACCACATCGTAAACACAGTTTTGGTCCTAGACTTCCTCGACGAGCATTTTGCATTTTGCATGTGACATCCACATAATTCATTTACTCAGGCTTTGTTAAAAGGAGTTGTAGAACCTATCATTAACCATTTGCATTTATTGTTTGCTTTGACTATTATATATATATATATATATATATATATATATATATATATATATATATATATATATATATATATATATATATATATATATATATATATATATATATATATATATATATATATATATACTAATAGTTCAATTTAAATATATATTTGCCTTAATTATAATATGGACGAGTTTGAGAGATTATCCGCAATTAAGCCCTCTAAAGCTAGATTCGATCTTGACAAACTGTCGAAACCTAAATATAGTTTTTCGATGCAAGTTCTGGCTTTAACGAATAGGGATATAACTGTTCTTATCCGTGAAGCCAAAAAGGAATTTCGCGACGATGGCGCGGCTCATGTGTGGTCAACATTCAGAATTATTGCAGTTATCGTTACTAGAATGAATCACGAGCGAGCAGCGAAGATTATTAACTATCTCGACAATCAAAGGTACTTTTTAAAAATAAAGTTTATGGTAGAGACAGACGACGACACTTGGATTATCCGTGACAAACTTGATCCTGTCTGACTTCACACTGGAAATATTGTCACGTTAAATAAAAATTCCACACCAGAAGAGTCGACTGGTATTGACAAACCATATGAACGAGCGTATCCTGTGACTGCAGTTGTTTATGCGATATATCCGCTAAATGATAAACCTAGCGTTGATGATCTTAAACCGATGAAACTGTCAAGGCTAAATTGTGTAGCTGAGCAAGTTACAGAACACATCACAAACGCGATAAGTGGAAATGACTTAACGGATTTACGACGTAAAAAAATAAATGAATGGGCAGAAACAGTTGAAGATACCGGAGCGTCTATCAGCGACGTTGCTGAGCTGGGAAAGAAATTGAAATATCCGATTACGGTGAAAACACTAACCGGAGAGATTTTGTATAAGTCGAAATATGAATCAAGAGGAGCTCCGATAACGATGATTGATCATAGCGCACATGCATGGACATCGGCCGTAACAATATTTCCACGGGATAGAACAGTTAAATATTACAATGATTATATGTTTGATTTTATCAGAAATATCAGTAAGAGTGACCCTGTGTCCGTGTGGTTATTTTAAAGTTCAGAATCTGTGAACTATGATCAGTTTGTAGGGCCTAATGGTGACATTTATCGTGCAGAATCTCTCCACGATTAAATGAAAAATCTTGCGTCGAAATACACCCCTGACGCTGCCAGGGCTGAAAAATTACTGAGTAATTGTTTTACAGTTCCGTCAGTTGTTGTTCACTTTGCTCAGGAGAAAAGCTCATGGTCGCCGACAAGATCAGAATTTCTTGTTGATGTCCAACGTAGTTGTATCGAATACGGGCACGGCGGATTGTGGAATACTAATACGATTATGAGGATATTATTTCGGTTGATATGGTAGCATGTTATACGGAGAGTGTTCTGCATATTTTAAGAGATTTGGACATCGAACACACGAGATGACCAGAGTTGCGATAAACGGACCCTTGCCAGACTTTGACTTAGCCGGATTCGCCTGTATAGAGTCGTTTTTGTTTACGGAAAATCTCCATCCGATTATTTATGCTTGGTTTGGCCGTCATTTGTTAGAAAAATATTGGGCTCCAATAGTACTATTACGATATATGCTTGATAATAAAATTTTAATATCGTTGGTTGTAAGTGAAGCGATAATATCGTATCATTCACAAAACAAATCTGGTTATCAAAACCCCCTGACGATGCCAGGGAAATAATTACCGATAATCCCGATGAAATTGAATAAAAAATAAACTTGCAAAGGATCT
Source organism: Megalonaias nervosa (assembly GCA_016617855.1). Lineage (NCBI taxonomy): Eukaryota > Metazoa > Mollusca > Bivalvia > Unionida > Unionidae > Megalonaias > Megalonaias nervosa. The sequence continues at coordinate 31,181 of JAECUM010004387.1, read as the reverse complement.
CGGCCAAAAAAAGATCGGTAAGTTTACTCAGGTAGTTCATGTGATCATAAACGACATTGTACAAGATTAATTATGGACGATGCTGAACTCGATTTTATAATTGCTGATACAACGGAGAAAAACACATTTATAACTCGAAGTAATGCTTATTTATCCGACGGAACTAAATTAGGTACAATTGTGAGCTCTATTGAGGGTGAGTCACCGCAGTTTACTCATTTAAGATCTTCGATGTTAGCATATGTTTCGATAGATTTACTATCAATGATGAACAGATTTCCTGATACCGCGGTTAGGGATGCCACAGATTCATTTTATATAAATAATAAATATGCGGATTTGTTAAAACAATTACATATGGGCGCTGATGCATCATGGGGCGAATGGAGAATAAAATGAGAAAATATACTTAGTTATTCTGAATCTGCCGACGTTGAAATTAAGGGGACATATTACAAGAATAATAATCAAGTATCAAAATCATCAGCACCATCGGCATATGATCCTGTTGTCAGACATAAAACCGTTTATATTAATGGGTGTGATGGTTCTGAAAAAACAACGCGTGCGATTGAATTATTCAGCAGTTGTTCAGATATGGTTGTTTTGACGCCCACACATAGAGTCACCAGAGAAATGAACGAACGTGGAGTAAAATCTCAAACTTATTATAGTTTCTGTAGATGATGCGGAGACGCATGGACCTTATCGCGGATGGGTGAAAAATACATTCCTAAAATTATTATTTGGGATGAAATATGCACGGTGTAGTTGGACGTGTTTAAAACGTTTGTTGATTTGTTGTTGACTCGAAACACAGCTGTGATAATGTGTGGCGATGATGGTCAACCGCCACATTTTGTTGGATCATCTCCACATGAATGGTTAAAACCATTTGTAGATTAGTACGAAGAAATAACCGATGATCATAGAGCTATTGATGAACCACTGAAAGAATTTAAAAAGTTAATTAGACTACAGCCAGATAAATTCAATGTGAGATAATGCGTGAAGTAATTCCAGAAACACATATCAATGATTTTTGGAATTTGTGGAGGCCTGCTGATTTGAGAGTTGCAAGATAGATAATTCGTGATATACTTCTACAACAATTATTTCTGTTACATAAAGAAAAGTTTTCAAATCTACCTGTACCGTTGTGTTATCGCAAAGCAGATACTCGACAACAGAATACTGAAGTTGAGATTCCAGGAATTAATGAGAAACAAATTCTTGTACTAAATGATATTGTTTTAGTTCCTGTCAGTGCTGTTGAGAGCGCGTTAACGATGGACAAAACTCCATGGACTCAAGGATTAATTATTTCTGAAACAAATATTTGGATTGTTGATGATCGTATTGAATGGTCAAATTTAGTTTATCTCGCAGTGTCTCGAGTCAGAAGAATATCTCAGCTGCGGAGGGTTATCATAGGCTTCACAGAAAATAATAGCGACACAGATGATGTAGTTAACAACGAAGTTATCAAGAAAAAATTACCTGGTTATAAACAATCTGACAAAAAAAAAAATAAAAAAAAAAAAAAAAATAAGCGCGACTTTGATCTTGATGCTGAATTTATCATGACACTGAAACAACTGAATAATCATTGTGCTAGCTGTAAGACAGTAACGTTGTGGCAGTATTTGAATAATAATCCAAAACAATTCACCGGGGATAGAATTAATAGTAGTCTTGGTCACACACGCGAAAATGTGATGTTGAGCTGTCTTGAATGTAATCGACGTCGAGGAGCCAGATTACAAAAGTGAAGCTGGTGGTAACTGTGTGTCTTCAGGAATTAACTTGTTCACGTACAAACCCACGTTAAGGAGCTGTTGAATCTAGTCTCTAGGTTCCAGGTCTACCCGTGGATCTTACCACGCTGGAAATTTTATGTGTGGTCACACTCCAAATAAGATCAGTTGCTCTTTTTTTACCCCTTCAAGTTCACCAGGTTCATATAAATATCTTACAGTCACATTACCTAGTACTGCTTGTTTTGAGAAGAAGTCATGCCGTTGTATTGGTATATATTTCTTTGTGATTGCATTCGTAGGCTTCATAGAAGTTGCATGAGTAATTTCATTATTTAATGCAGCTATCACACTTGGTAATCTTGCAACCCATTCACAAGATCTCTTGTCTTTCTGAACTTTATTTAGAGATATTTCCTGCGCATACTGATATCCAAATAACTGCTCAGCAAGTGTTCGATTAAATCGTTCAACGATTGCCTGATAGCGATGAATTGCGGTGTGTCCTCGTCTGATTTTAACATTATGTTTTTTATCAGAGATGATACTGCACCAAGAAATTCCTTGCCAGGATCAACCTGTAGCAATTGTGGCTATCGTAGACCGCCACGTTGATAAATTCGTTCAAACGCAGATGCAATTTCAGTTGCTGTTTTTGTTGATAATGGTTCTGCTTCTTTATATCTACTTGCAACGTCAACGACAGTTGACGCGTATTTGTATGTGCATGATTGTCTTCTACCAGTTTTAATGGTATCGTGTGGTAAAACTTAATATCTGCTTGATGAACTTCATTGGAAGCGCGTACTGAATTTGTTTAGGTGGTGGTAGATAAATTTGCCATATTGCCTGTCGTGCTAACCAATCTTCAGCAACAGAACGTGAGACATTCGCCGCATCAGCAAGTTTACTAATCGCTGCTCTACCCATCCAATATCCTCTTCGGCTATAATAAACCGATTCCATTATAATAATAATAATCGGTTGATTAATTACCGGCCCTTAGTACTAGTTTACCTTTCATCACAGATTTTACTAGGAAGCTAGCAAGTTTTTCTCTGACAGATTCTTTATTTTTATACGCAACATCATGAACGTGGCATGCTTGATCAATCGCATTTATTGGATACTCTCCAGGTCTTGGTTGGTCTCGTTCGTCGGATATCAAGTCGAGTTCTAGGACCGCAATAATTATACCCAGGAATATGTTTTTCTCCTGGGTATTTAGCCCATGGAGCTCCTGGTAATTTTCACAGTGAAGCAGCGATATCACCACTCCTGACATACGTCAGGCGAGACGAAATAAATTTGTACTTTTTTGTACCACATTTCACACACTTGCCTGTAAGTGCGCGCTTTTTATTTTTTGTTATTATTGTTGTTAATGCACTTCTGTGGGGGTGTGTGTGTGTGTGCTCTGCATCGAACACAATATAAATTCATATTATTGATTATATTTGTACAACATGGATATCATTGATTTTTCAGCGACACGAAAACAAGAACCAGTCAAACATCATCCGGCGCTACCAAATTCAATCAAAACAATTATACTTGGCCCATCTGTGTCTGGTAAGACGCAATTGTTGCTTAATCTGATAATGAGGTGGCTGAAGTGGGATAAGTTATATTTAGTGGCACCATCTGTAGATGATCAGAGATGTTATGAAGTACTTAAAGATTTTAATGAAAATGCAAAGTTGCTGGATGAATAGGGCAATGATATTATTGATTTTATCACCGATATTGATGAAGCCCCATCTATAGATGATTTCGATGGATTTATTAATAATCTCGTGGTATACGATGATGTGATGCTGGACAAATCATCAAATCCAGCTCGGATATTTTCCAGACACAAAAATACTGACGTAATTTATGTTACTCAGCGATATACACAAATACCTAAAGTGATCAGAGACAACTGCAATATTTTAGTTGTGTTTAATGGTAGGCAATTGGGAGGTTGTGAGATTGTGGTCAGGTATTAATTAGAGAAAATTTTTTTATAGTTTGGGCGTGTTGGTAATTCCAGTTTACAACAGTAGTTGAATAGGAGTCTTTGAAATCAGTTCAAACATGTGACTTCTAGCGGGATTCACGCCAGAGTTGAAAACATTCGGCCAAGAAATCCCTTTGGCTTGTTACACTATCATATCTTTATGGAATGCCAGACCATATTCTCAAGCTAGCGCTAGACATGGCCATGATTGCACCCTATTAATATGCAAGTGCAACGGATTGAATGGAATACTACCTTGTCTAATTTTAATTTGTCCTCCTCAAATAATGCCGCAAAATAATATAACAAAAATGGCTTCCCACATTTTTCTGTCTTTTGCTATCCCCTATGTACTGCTCTTTGTCCAATTCTATCTCTCTGTCTTAAAATATCGATCAATCCCAGCATGAAATAATAATAATAATGATAATAATAATAATAATAATAATAATAATAATAATAATAATAATAATAGTATGGTCTGTAGCCAACTTGTCTAATGAAATTCATATAAAGGGTTACTCTCCTTTTGAACCAAACCATAAGTTGTGGCATTTCTTCACTGTGATCATTTGATAAGATTTTATTTTGTGTGTACTTTGCTCACGATAATTATTCATGTAACTGGGTCAAAAGGACCTGTGCGAGGGATAGTAAACTTTAGCCAATACTCATTTTTAGTAAATAAATGTGTTGAAATTGTTGTTTATCTGTACTCTTTATTCGCAGTAGAAAGTCAAAATAGTCCACGAGTCAGGATATGGTTTTGTGAAGGTTAGCCTTATCTATATTCTTTAGCGGAGAAACTAGGTGTGCATCTATGAGCAAATGACACTGTACCAATGATTTTAGCTCAAATACGCGCATATTACTACTCACAGTACTAACAAGGTAAAAATTATCACTGGAACACGGAAGATGAAAAGAACAGACGACTCATTGCCCTATACTGAATATGTTTTGCTTCTTTAAACATGGAATATAGGCTTTTTATACAAAACGACCAGATGTGGCCGACTGGAGATGTAACAATGTATTGCTTCAATCAAACTATTAGCAATCTTTAAGTCGTACATAAAATATCCCGAATTCGTACATATTGGTTGGAAACTGTAAAAATAAAATATGCAAAAACAATGGAAAGAAAGCGGAGGCTAGGGCAAATAAAGAGTAAACTCTATGGTAAAACACGAGGGTAATTTATCTATCCCACCGAACAAACTTAAGAGGGACCAACCAGACAATAATAGAAAAGAAACAAAGTAGAAAAAAATGTGAGATCAAAAATAATCATGACTTCTTCAATAAAGGCGGCAGGATTAACATTGTTAATATTTGCAAGCAAACAAACTAATATCTTACATTTATTAATAGGGATACTTGATTTTATTAAAGGATGTGCACAAGTGCAGAATAAATTTGATTTATTTGTGCAGAATTAGTCATAGAGTCAGACCACTACACCAATATGTTCAGTCCCTAGCACAATATGCACAGACCCTACCCCGACATGTACATCTCATATCTCAACATGTACTGCCACTATGACCACAACAATGATGTGTACAAATTCTGTCTATGAAACAGGAAGGGGAACATTGCCAAGATAGGTCCAAGGTCAGTGAAAGAGAAATGAAACTCGATAAACCTTTGAAGCTTTTATGCGTTTTTGAAAAAGAGGGTATTAAACAGATTTTAAATTTATATCTGATGTTTGTAAAAGTTACACAACCGACTTGCACAGAGTAGGAATCCATTAAATAAATTTATGTTAACATTCGTCGCTTAATGAATTTCGGTTGTAAATAACTGGACGGCTGCATTATTTATAAGTGGGATTTTATTCTTCATTGCGATAATTGAGAAAATCGTGTGACAGTTAAACCAGCAAGAATTGAAAATGAATTAAGCACTTTTCACATCTAAAAGAATGACATCACTCTTTACGTACCGGCATTCCTTAAGGGTATAACAGATAGGTAAAACATCAACGACAGTTGCTGGGCATTGGAAAAGAAACAATTATTGAAGAGTGTAGGTGTACATTTTGCAAGTAATGTAATAGGGTTCAATCCAATATCATATTATTGTCATATTGTCGAATCATACAGCGTTTAGAAAAACCCAGAGCAAACAAATCTTTCAATGAACTTATGAGCTGTTAACTCTATTGCGAGATTACATTTATAGTTTGTAATGGTCGCATAGCCTACTTTCTGAAAGTAAGATGATCTTTAACAGAAACACCATGCAGTCTGTACCCAGAGAGTAATTTGTAAGTTAAGCAAATATATTTAACAATGAATAGATATACCACACACTCAATTTTTAAAACAAAATATAGTACGAGTCTTGACCAAAATGATCTTGCCAATATTAAATTACGTATCAAAAGTTTCAGGTTTGGGTGAATGATAAAGCAAAAGACACGAGAATGTCATGATAAGCACACAATATTAGAGATGCTTTTAATCACGCAAATTACCCTACAATGAGTGATCATAGATCCTTAACCTGAATATCAACTTTGGAAAGACTGTACAAGATCAGATGCCCTTGCCTTAAAATTTATGAAACTCTGAGAAATATTTAGTCATCGAGACGAAATATTCATGTATTGATTCTATTTGATTTAGTTTTATTTATAAAATACAACGATAAGGATGGATTCTTACCTTCACAATTGATAACACATCAGCTTTGTGACAATCGATACTACTGGGGATTCGGCACTAAACGGAATACGTTTTAATGCCATGAAAAAGTTAGATAATACATTAAGTTACCAATTGTACATTCTATAAATTTTAAATGTGACGCAATACCCATCTGAAAATGGAATCTATTGGCAAAATATCACCCTGTTAAACTGGTATTTGTCACATTTTCCAGATATTGCTGTAAACTAATTCTCTTTTTCAAAGATAAAGTTACGATGTTATTTCTTTTGTTTCTGTTTTGGGGTTCTTATGTTTTAAATACTAGGTACCTATCTGACATTTTATATAGCTTTCATATAGCTAAAACAAATAACACCTGCCTGAATCAGATGCCTGTTTGTTAGCAAAAGACTCATATTCCGTCGGCACATTCTGTGAATTAAAGAGGCTGATTGGATATCATGTCCATTTTAAATAAGGTTCTTATTGGATATCGCGAAAATTTCAAATATGTCTATGAATTAAGAGCCTGATACGATATCATGTCCATTTCAAATAAGGTTCTTATTGGATATCGTAAATAAGTCTAACGCGTTGTGAACGACTTTTCGTGACTTCTAACTCTTTAACTTTGCTTCCAAAAGTTCGAAAATAAATTATGAAGATGGTTTAAATAATTATCGCCCGTGTGATCAACTAAACGGTTGGTTCTACTAGATGTTTAGCCTGTTTTGTTTATGTGTAATATAAGAAATGCATACGCAGGAAAATACTATTTTCTTTACTAATTTGCCATATCCATATATTTCCTTCTTTTAATTCAGCCTAAGGAACTAAGAAAGTTAATTCCAATTTCCAATTACTAAAGCTAGGAAATATTTTATCAGGACTACAATTCCAAAACGTTTTCATCCAATTATTTGGCAACATGCTATTGTCCTCCTCGGTTTTCCAATGGGCGCTAATGAATTTATAGTGTATACCACGTACAGTTTCTAATTCTGGAGTATATTCATGCTAATATCTTGCGTAACCTTCGGGTTTTCCCAAATCCCCACAAGACGTACCTACCCACTATCAATTGCACTCTAATTAAATGGTGGTATGTACTTTTAATTTATTTTGTGTGATTGACCTTTGTCCGCGTTTAAGTATAGAATAGTTACGGCCTATCTGACTTTCATAATTTTAAAACAAAATAGTAGTTTACTGATAGTCCAAAGTAGTGCCATGTTTACAAACTTAAAATATTCTGGAAAGGAACGTTTGACCCACATCCTGATCAATTTATTATGTTTTAGGTTTTTATATAATGTTGAGGAAAACAAAATTATTTCATTCCCAACTTAAGATCAGTCTGTGGAACCATTTTCAGTTGTGTTCAGAGATAATTTGCGAGGAATAATGTATTTAAATTATTCGTTGGAATTGCAAAGTGAACACTGGCATTTATGAGAAAAAGCTACATTGGGATTAATGGGAATTCATTCAAAGACATTCTTGATTATAGCATTGTGATATATCAAGATTGTTTGCTAATCATCCCGTACAAGACTCTCGATACACAGCAAATTAAATTATTGGAATTCATTAGGACAATTCTTTACGCTTATAGTTGTGATAGAGCATTTAGGATTATTTTAAATTTAATTTACAATACTGTTTTGCTTGAATATTCACTTTGTTAGTTAAATATTAAATAAATCAATGTATTTGTTGATTTTAATAAACTTCTTTCTCTTATTTTGTCGACGAAGGTGAAATGGGCAAGGGTTTATTATTAGAATGTGAACTTATTGGCAGAGCTCGTGAAGTATGCACTTCACATTCGGTACAACAAAGTACCGATTATGACAAGGAGCTTCTCAGAGTCTTTTGTTATCAGGTACTTTGCCTTTGTCTGAGAAGTCTTCTAGTGAAAGTGCTCTTATTCAGGGAGTAGAGTGCGTCGTTGTTAATGTGAGGGATGGACGACAGAGTGGTGAGCACTGTACCAATTTGGCACCATACTTAGTCACAGAACCCGTGACTGTCGGAGCCGTAACGTCTTTACCCATTGAGGGTTTTCATTCATTACTAAGCAATGACCTAGCTGATCTAAGGATGAGGTAAATCGGAAATCCACTTGTAACTGACACACCTTGCTTGAATCTAAAGGTTTTTCCTACTGAGAATAAAATCCCAGATTTACAGTGTGCATGTGCAGATACCAAAACAATGACAACAAGAGCTCTTGAGAGAATGATGTTGATCAGGAAATTTTCAATTTTTAGTCTTTCATAAAGTCATGTTTGCTCCTAGTATTGATCAATCAACAGATAATTATCACAATGATCCACATTTTACTATTAATTATGTCAATTCTAATCAGGGTGATTAAAGACAATACTCATTGTCAAACACACTACTGAGATCTCTTGCTTGCTTCAGAGTGCTATACATAAACCTTAAGCCACACAACTACCAGTTTGATTTTTTGGTGAAAATTGAGTCCTTATCAGAAAATGGAGATCAGCTGAGGTACCCGTTGGTGACGAGTGGTCAGTGAGCAATCAAATTTTCGTTCCGAATTCGACAGGAAATTCTTAGTCTATCTCATACACTACACTCGATTAGTCATTTCAGAATGAATAAGACTATCACAAAATCTTGAATCATTTTATTGGTCGAAAATCAAAAGTGATGCTTGAAAATACTGTAGATCTTATCACACTTGTCAAATAGTAAGAAAACACAATCAGAAGATACCTAAGGCTTATCTGCAATCTATGACTGCATTGACGAACCATTTAGTATAGTTATGGTAGACCGTGTGGGTCCTTTACCTAAGACCAAGTCAGGTAACAAATACTTGTTGACCATAATGTGTTCGTCCACAAGTTTTCCGGAGGCAATTTCTTTGCGAAATATTAAACTAAAACCATAGTAAAAGCTTTGATATTTTTTCTTTCCCAAGTCTACGCAATCACATAAAGGGTCAAATTGTATGTACGAAATGTTCCAATAAGTTGTGCATGAATTAGGCATCCAGCTGTTTAAATCTTCTGCCTATAACCCTGAAAGTCAGCGGGAACTGGAAATATTTCATCAAACTTTGCAGAATATGAGCCGGTTATATTGCTTTGATACTGAAAAAGACTGGAATCAGAGTGTTGCTGTTTGCTGTAAGGGAATCATTTCAAGAATTTTTAAGTTTCAGTCTCTTTGTATTAGTTTCGGGACATACTGTCCGTGAACCATTGAGTTTGTTAAAGAGAAACTTCGTTCAAATGAAGATTCCATGATTAATCTTGTTGACTATGTATCTGATTTTTTTTTAAAAAAAATGTGTCAGAGGCTGTGAAGTTGCAAGAACTCATCTTCATTTAACTCAGTCAAAAATGAAATCAACGTATGACAAAACTATACAACAAAGGAGCGTTCAGTTTGGTGGCAGAGTTCTGGCTCTGTCGTCCATCCCTCAAGATCCTCTTCTGGCTAAATTGTATAGTCGTTATATAATCGTAAAGAACATGAATGACTTACATAACATCATCTACATACTTGGGAGCGAGGCGGAAACATAAACATGTTAAAGGAGCATTTTAATAGAGATAACGAAGTTAATCATTCATTAAATTTAGATGTACTTGTCCCACATAGTGAGGATTTAAACAATGGAATGCAATCTGACAGTACAGCCTTTGGATTAACCAGTCTGGGAAATTCAGAAATGTTAAACAATCTGTAACAGAAAATCTACAACTACCGGAAATTAATGAACTAAAACAACTATTATATGAATATGAGCACTTGTTTCCTGATGTTCCAAGACAGACAAACACAATTTATTATGATGGTCAGATTGTTGATTCTACACCTATAGAACAACATTCTTAAAGGATGAATCCTGTGAAGCAGGATTGTTTGAAATAATTCTATACTTGCTTGAGAATTGCTTTATTGAACCAAATTAAAGCAATTGGAGTTCTTCATGTATTCTTGTGCCTAAACCAGATAATAAACTCTGCATGTGTACTGACTATAGAAAAGTCATCAAATGTGTTTGTGTTACATTTTTAGGACATGTTGTGGAACACTCAAGTTAAGCATGTAGAATTTATGGTCAAGGCTATCTCTCAATTGCCATTTCCTTAGAGTTAAAATCAAATATTATCGGAAATGTCGCTCAATTTTTTCCATGATATTTTGACTCCTGACCAATTTGTTAAGTAAGGAATTCAAGTTTTTGTTCCTTTCTTTCTTCAAGTTTTAATTGTTCCTAAACAGCTGTAAAAATCTCTTGTCCACTCTCTACTATTATATCTCGACTGTTTACTGTATCATTATAATTTATAAAGTTTGAGAAAAAAATAGATTTATATCTTTTTTATCCTTACCTTTTCAATAAATTTTAGTATCTATTATTATATGTTTTACTACTTATTTTGCAGTCACTGTTTATTTCAGTTATTTCTAAATGTTGCTGTGTAGGAAGTGTGCCCTGAAATGTACAAGTTGCGATGTTATTTCTTTTGTTCCTGTTATTGTTTTCATTTGATATTAATATTAGGTACGTGTTTGGCATAATGTTAATACAGCTTTTTATGTAGCTAAACCAAGTAACATCCACGTGAATCAGCTGCCGGTTTTGTTAGCCAGAGGCCCATATTTGCTCTGCACATCGTATAATAAAATGATTCAGATATATTTCTTAGTGGCTATCCCGAACATTTCCAATATGTCTAGGTGTTAGGAACGACTTTCCTTTCGTCAGACTGGTTGGTTCTACTTTCTAACATGAAAAAGTCAAAGTAATGCGTTGGAAAAAGCACTTACATCGCTAGAATCCAATATCTAAAAAGTAAAATTCCAACTATTCAGTTGTCAAGTGTAGATCCCTATCATAGTTTTAGAGTACTGGATTTTCGTTTGAAACTATGTGCGTTTCTCCGCCCAAGATGAATGCTACATAATAAATCAATCCCACTCCCACGATGGGTCGTCCGATACTGAAATCGGTGTCTCATGTTCCATATACTTTTAAAATAATATTAGAGTTACTTGTTTTGCTAAAGGAAGGTTAGAGAATATCAGTAATACATTGATACATTCAAATGTGGAACTGGAATTTACTCTTGGTGATGACGGTGCATCGGTGTTCTGGTGATGAAAATGATAACATATGTTGAATACAACAATTCAATTCAAATTGTGTACATATTCAAACTACAGTTAAGCATTATATTATTTACAGATTTTGTAAAACAAATGTTAAACAAAGAGCTCATAAACAATCTCCAATAACCAATCTCCAATAACTAGTCAAAAGATTGTCAGTCACATTTCAGATGGCTTCTTGCCCATATCGCCATTGCCAATCGAACAGTGGAATAGACACTGAGTAGTATAGCACATATTGCAGTTCTAGAGAATATCGTCACACAGTGCCTACAACATATTTCGATGTAAAATATAAGCATTCAGATGTATCTACCTAATCCTTTTGCATTTTTGCTTTGTTTTCATTTCACTCAAAAAGTTAATTTAATAGTTTCTATCTCATGACCATATCGTCTTGTTTCTTCTCTGATTTGCCTTTTTACGTTATGCCATATAACAGGGATCGGCCTGAAACCAATCAGCAAAATCCCAAGATTAGAGATCTAGAGATTTAATTTGTCTTGAGTGCAGAAAGCAAATGCGACCAGTAATCGCGGTGGGTAGTCTCTGAACACCGAAGAGGCCTAAATCGGAATCCTGTGCACCATCATTAACTCCAAATTACATTTTTCATTGAGATACTTCTTCTTCAGTTGTGGTTTAGTCCTAGTTGCAAGAAATTCATTTAGCCTCTACCTCGTTACGAGTGCCTAAAAACTCGAGGAAATCCCAGTCTCTGCTGCAGCAGCAGAGAGGGTGAACCCTACAACTTTGTAGAGACCATATTTTTGAAAAGAGTTTTTGTCTTAATAATGAAAACTTCTTTAATTGACCAGATTTTTTCTGATTTTTTCACAATCTGGTCACTACGCGTATGTCCTTCACCCTCTCTGCTGCTATAAATTAAACAGCCATTATAGATATTATCAATAATGAGTATTGGAGAACCACACTCAGCTAAATTAGCTCGAGAGCGACTAGAGGCAATTAAAAAATATCTACCCGTTCGTGATTCTGTTAAGCAACAACTACAATCGCGTCAGGAATCTCAAGTTGAATTTGAAGAGGATACAAAAAAATTATTTAAACCTATCACTGAGACCACTAAAGGTATTCTACCTGTGTTGGAGAAAACCGCTGAAGAAACTGGAAAAATAGCAAGAAGAACAAAAAAGACAAAAGAAGTTTTACGTGAACTTCCAGCCGAAATAGCTGCTGCGATGCCAGTCCCGGAAATACCTGAGGATGAAGATCAACCTGAAGGTGCTGAAGCAGAAGGTGCTGAAGCACTAGCCCCTGAACCAAAATCAGTATATCCTATAATTAATGCTGAATTGATAAATAAATTTGATGAAGTAATTATTAAAACAATTAATAATATTGAAAACCTACAAGAATTAGCTGAATTTGCTATGGATAATTTTAGTCAAAGAGGTAAATTAATGAAACCTGAATACGCTAAATATATTAAAGACATTGATCAATGGCAAAAATATTTATATCGCATATACAAGAATGTTCAACAAGCTAGAAATGATGATCCATCATATCGGATTTATAGTAATGAAATTGAAAAATTAAAACAATTAAGAAAACAAGAACTAAAAGAACTAGAACAAGAACAACAACTAGAACAAAAGAACGAGAAGAACTAGAACAAGAACGAAAAGAAATAAAAAAACTAATACGAGAACAACGAAAAGCACCAAAATCATTTGAGCAATCACTTCGTGATTATCCAGAATCACTAAAAACACCACCGAAACCAAGTAAAAAGAAACCACCGAAACCAAGTGAAGAGAAAGAAGAAGAATTTCAAGACGCTCCCGGAGCAACTGGAAGTGGTCTAGGAAGTGGTCTTATTACCTGTCCCAATAACGTTCTCGCTGATGTCGATCGACTAGAAATCCTCATCGGAGGAAAACGAGCTGGTAATAATTCATCAGAAATCATTAATGAAGCAGCTGATATTTGCAAACGATTATTTAGTGGCGGCATCATGGATATTAACGTGTATCGATCCCTCATTAATGAAATCGCCGACGATTATTACAGTGATTAGATACAATTAGTGATAAAAACAGTTAATAATAACAATGATCGTGCATGGTACTCAACGTGAACCTACCATGGTCAGGGTAATAAACTCTCGATTACCAGTATACAAAACGACCTACGGAGATGGATTAGGTGATGTTATTCAGGGTCTGTTTAGAAGGATAGCCCCCAAAGCAATACCGATTGCAAAGCAACTAGGAATGAAAGCTATTGATGTTGTTCGTGAAAAAGGTATAGGCGCTGTTGGTAATCTCGCTAGCAAAGCGTTTTCAGCAATTAAAGATAGACTAGCACGATTAATACGCAGACCGGTCCGATCTCAACCTGTGAAATTGCCCAGCACTGAAGTGATGCCCGCAAGCGTAAGTAAAATAATAAATCAAGCCGCTAATCAAAAACTAGCGGAGTTAGCTGAGATCCCGATGTCTGAGAAGGAAAAAAATATAACTGCTAGTCTGATAGCAGGTAGTGGTCTTTATGTTAGACGAAGACTATAATAATAAAGATGTTCAAGCGTATTTCTAACACCGCGTTTGACATAGACGCACCAGTTCTCAAAGATGAGTCTGTGTGCGATTATCAATATTATTCTTACGACGCACGAATTCCAGATCAGCGTTGACGAATCGAACTACAGGTTCAGGATACAAGTAGATATTTCTTACCCGCTGAAGCATTTATTGAAGTAGAAGGTGAAATTTTAAATAATGTTGCTCCTGCAGCACCAGTAGCATACGCCGCTAATGTTAGTGTCGGCTTTGTTAATAATGGTATTATGGCGTTATTTGATAGCGCTACGTACATGATCGACGGAAAAAATATTGAATCAATTCAGAAAGACGTCGACGTTGCCACAACAATACTTGGTCTTGCGAGATACAGCGATGATTATTCAAGATCAGCTGGTCCATCAATGATGTTTGCGAAGGACACAACTAATCATTCCGACCATGAAAATGTTATTATAGGTAATGTGAGAGATGCAGGAGGAGCTGCAGATACCACTGCAGTAATGTCAATAAATGCGAATTTCAACTTAGGATTTGCAGCACGTCGAGCAATGTTAAAAGGTGATAGGAGAACATTTTCATGTGTAATTCCACTTTCACATATTTTTGGATTCTGTAGAAGTGTCAGAAAAGTTATTTTCGGAGCCAAACACACAGTTGTACTTGTACGAAAAGGCGATGATAATGATGCAATATGGAAACCCATTGGTGATCCTGGTAAAGTAGTACTAACAAAACTTTCCCTGTGGATGCCAGTGATGGCTCCGTCAATATCTGAAGAAGACCGGTTGTTATCTTTTATGAGTCAAGGCGGTAAATCAACGTTGTCATGGTTGACTATGACCACAGATGCTGTTCAGAGTGCAATTGATGGTTTATTTACATGGCAGATAGCTTCTCAACAAGGCATTTCTGCACCGCGACATATATTTATTGCGTTTCAAGATGTTGCACGAATAAACAATCAAGATGAAAGTATAATGATATTTGACAAACTCGGTGTTTCTGAGGTTTCATTAAGGATTAATGGACATCAAGAGCCATCCGAGGATATATTACTGAATTTTGAAGATAATCATGTAGCACGTGCATATCATCGATTAATGTCGTTCATGGGACGTGATCAAAATATTGATACTGGTTTACAAATATCGCAGCTAGATTTTACATCGCTGTATCCGATTTATTACTTTTCTCTAGAACATTTAGATTTAACCAGACAATCTGTTGTAGATATTCATTTTCGAGCTCGTGTGACTCGAGGAGCTATTGTTAATTACAGAGCAATTGCTGTTATACTCAGCGATAAATCGATCTTACTCGAAGGTGTTGGTGGACGAATGAGAGTTATTGATGCTCCAGTAGAAAATATGTAATTAGATCATCCATAATAATTATAATGTTATATCATCACGTTAGTGTGAGTCTGACTCCTGGTCAGATTAAAAGGCTGCAATCAGCATCAAAAAATAATTGTGGAATAAAAATATCACTAAAGCGAGAACAAATGACCGGTGCAAATAAACTATCGTTGACCGAGCGTCAGTTCAAAAACTTCAATGATGCTAAAAAATCAAATAAAGGCGTTAAATTTAATCTTTCTGCGGGCGCCATCAAAGATATTGCTAAAACGGGTGGTATATTTCCGCTTCTTGCAGCAATACCAGCATTAATAGCAGCTGCAGCACCAGCTGTTGCAAAGGCAGCTGCGCTAGGTGCTGTTGGAACAGCTGCTGGAATGGCGTTAAAGAAAGCAACCGGACAAGGAATCAAGAAAAAGGGAAAGGGTCTAAGATTACCAGGAACCCCGCCTTCGTGGTACGGAAAGGGTCTAAGATTACCAGGAACCCCGCCTTCGTGGTACGGAAAGGGTCTAAGATTACCAGGGACAGTTTACTAATATCACCTATGTCCAATTTTGATTTACTTAATGCTGCTAAGCAATTAAAAATAAAAAATTTCAGAGGTGTTTTTATGCGCGATCAGTTACCTACCGTTGCAATGCAACATGAAACCGGTATCATTAATCTCGATAAAAATTCTGGCCCAGGCACGCACTGGGTCGGATATGCAATTGATCCACGTGGAATTATTTATTTCGACTCGTATGGATTAGCACCACCAAAAGAATTTTTAAAGTACGTTACCGGCGATATTCCAATCTGGTATTCAACGCTACCAACACAAAAAATAACTGATCCTCCAATATGCGGTCGTGAAACCCTCGCTGTGCTTGATGCTGTATCAAAATCAACAGCACCGCCTCATAAAGTCGTACACGCGTTCACTACACTACGTCATAATACTTAAACTGATATCAGTAAATATAATGGTAGATATTTACGGAAGATCCTTAGGTAAAACTCAGAAGTTCGATTTATCTAAATATGCAACTCTTGATCAGCTCAGAAATGAAATCGATGATTTATTAAATATAACAAGTGTGGATCAAAATGAAGTCGTCGTTTTTCAGGACAAACAAGGACGATTAAAAACGAGTAATATACAACTACTAGATGTACTTATACGAATTCCCAACGCGGTTGTTAATAATGTCGTTACTTTCACTGATCAAGGTAAAATACAGGATTCCGGTAAGTCGGTTAACGATTATGTTAAGAAAACTGGTGATGTATTTACCGGTGACATTATTATGTCAAGAAGAAAAATTACGTATCTTGGAGATCCAATCGCAGATACAGACGCAGCAACAAAAAAATACGTCGATGATCAAGAATCCAAATACGTGTCAGTGCGCGGTGGTATAATGCGTGCATTTCTCGACATGAATAGTAATGGTATTAATAATCTCAGAACACCAGAAACAGATTTCGACGCTGCAACGAAGAAATACGTCGACGATAAGGAAATTCCAATAACGACTTCATTAACGACTATCAATGATGGAATTGCTGCATTTAGAACTGAATATAATAATCACATACAAACATTTCTAAATTTTCGTAGAAATGTAAACAGATCTATTAACGAATTTTTTGGAACTCCACCAACTGTTATTATTAATCTCGCTGACATTAACGCAAGACTCAACGATGTTATTATTAATCTCGCTGACATTAACGCAAGACTCAACGATATCATTAGTGGTATTCCTAATATTATTCAAAAACTAATCTCGTTAAAATTCCTCACAAGCAGATCATTAATATCGTGTACACAGTCGCATCAGGAAAGGCAACATGGTCGCAGGAAAATAACACTTTTAAACACACTGCAGAGGTTACTGGTTTATACAGATTATCTGTATTTAGTAGTGCAAAATTCAGTATATTTACCACATTTCCATGGCGTCATTCAACCGATGATTTTTCTGGAATTGTGTCTATAGTGTTAAATAAAGATACTGAAGAAACGTTTATGCTAATAGCGAATGATAAAAGTTAACCGCAGCGACTTATTGGTGGTGTATTGAGTTCATAGCCGAAACTCCCGAATTAGTTACTTAAATAAGTATAATGAATCAAGAATCATTTATCGACGTTCAACGTCACAGATACGCTCAAGTATGTGAGTGTCAAACTAAACTAAAAGTGTCAAACTAAACTAAAAATTATCATCGACGATTACACGATAAAGGTAAAAAAATATCGTCGTCGTATGGTCGTTATTGATATAATGGTATACTCGGTTTCTGCTGTTATTGCTGGAACTGGATTATTACTATCAACAATAACGATGACAGCGCCTGCAGTTGTAACAATTATAGTTTCAACGGCAACAACATGCGCAGGTATTTTCAGTATTATCGCTAAGAAAATATCTACGTGTACAAATGATAAACTAAACGAGTACATAAATGAAATTGCAAACAGCAACAGCCGCATACACTAAATTATGCTCGTATATTTCAGCGTATCTCAGTGATGGTAAAATATCCGATGAGGAGTTCGTAACGATAATGAAAACCTACGATGAAGCATTCATAATCGCTAGTGATAATAACGGAAAGATGGAGAATTAAATAATAACGATAATAATAATGTCAGAGTCGCAATTACTTCAGCAGATCGTGGCTAATACAACGCCGCCAAAAACTACTATGATATCATTAAGTTCAACCAATCCTGAATTTAGCGTTAATTTTCCAACCGCAATTCCAGCAAAGGAAATAGCATTAGCGCAATTACGAGTTTATTATAGTTGGCCTAATATTAGATCAAAACCGTTTGGTGGACAACAGCCAAATAATTCACTGGTATTTGCGAATAAAAATAAACCAGATGGAACACCTGACTGGCAAGTTGTTGGAATTTCAACGGGCAGTTATCAAATAGAACAGATTAATGATGAATTCCAACGCAGAATTAAATCTATTACAGGAAAAGAATCTAAAATAGCGATTACTGTTCACGAACCAACACTATCAGCGGCGATTGAAATAAATTCTCCTGATTACCTCGTAGACATTTATCAAAGTTCGATCAGATCCGTGTTAGGATGGCCTGAAGTTGCACCTGTTTATAATGGAGTTTCAGAACCAACTAAAAATGAGTTTAAAACGAGTGAAGAAAAATTCATTAAAGATCCAGAATGTCGAGAAAAATATCCATGGAATCGTATATTATTTAGATCTGATCCAAACGACGATACATATTACTTTACCGATTTTGACGTTAAAAAGATCCCCAAGATAATTAGATTACCATTTTTTGCCATGCTAGACACCAGGATAGGGCGTACTAGAGAGATTATTGATGAAGGACTTTTTAAAGAACTTTTAGATGATCTTAAACCTGAATACGATAAAATGTTTAATGATCTAAGAAATTTACTTATTTCATTATCTCAACATTATGATCATAATGTCAAGCAGCAAATAATTGAGTTAATAAAACATTTAAATGGGATGTTACTCGATTTGTACATCGCCAATCGAAGTATCATAAACGTTGCGACAACACTCAATAAAAATCCTCACACTAATCCAGTACGCAAACAATTATTTCTTGATCATCATAAAATAACAGAAAAAGATTTACAAACATTTGTTATACGAGATTTAAATAAAGCTGAAATGAAGAAATCATTAAATGATCTTATTGAAGAATATTATCCGGGAGTAATTGAATCGTGGAGAAAAATAGCCCCACCACCGGCTATACTAAAACACAATAACAATCCCTTTGGTGCCGGTAGACATATATCGCCAGGACATTGTAAATATAACAACAACAATTGCAATCAATCTGGTATGTGATGTTATTGAAGGTAGCTATCAGGTAGATCTTTCTAAATCTAGCCAAGCTCAGCAAGGGTATATATTATTCAGTTTTAGTCCGTTGGTCCCTCCCGGTTCGTTAATTGTATCAGAACCAATTAACCCCGTGTACATGAGAGTTCATAATCCGTTATTATCAAGAATACACTTTAAACTTACAGACCAAAATAATAGAATTCTGGACACGAGGAACGAAGAACTGAATATAAACCTGTATGTACGCTCATAATACGTTTTTATTATACAAAAAAAAATATCCGGATGTTTATAATTATTCTTTGTTTACATAAAATCCGTGCACAATGAAATCTAGAAAGCTGTGGCTGCACATTGATTATTCCATAACAGCTGTGCGTAAAGTTATTTTAAGAACCGCTATATAACTAAATCAATATCCACTGTTACGGGCCACGCATAGACTCAGTGTTATACAGAATTATATATATTTTGGAAACTAGAAATATAAAATCTCATTTTAGACAGAAAAATGTGGTTTTTGTTAAGAATATTGTAGTTTTTAGGAATGACTGACAAATTGTTAAGCTAAGGTTATTGGTAAACACATACTAACTTTTTCAATATGTATTTATAACAAGGTCCGATAGCTCAGTTGATAGCGTGTAGAAACTCTCATCCGGAGGGTCATGGTTCGAAACCCAAGAAGGACAAATTGTCTGCGGGGGCGATTTTATGCCAAGATTTATAATTTATTGGGGGCTCCAGCCACCCCCGTCTTCAGAGTACACCAATCCACTACGTCAACACGTGGTGGATTCACTTTTGTGAATCACCCATTGGTTGATCGTTATGGGTTGGTGTGCTGGCGTGAAGACGGCATTTCATCATCATCATCATCATATCATCATCATATCATCTCATCAAAAATATACAGCGGGGGTGATATGAGGTCGTGACCTTGTGACTTCACTAAAAGGGTACCCCACACAAGGGCCATTCCAAAAGACACAATCGCAAAACTAAAAATAAACCTAATGAGATTCCAGGTCACAAAGACCAATCAGCCTTTGAGTTCTTAGAGTTTCGGTTACGGATATCTAGGAATTCTTGTAAGGCAATAAACAGAATCTGATTGGTCACTAAAATAAGACCTACACGTGTATAAACAACCCTCTGAGTTCTTAGAGTTTCGGTTACGGATATTTAGGAATTCTTTCGGGGGTAAACTAATAACACGTATAGACAACCCCTCTGAGCCTCTAAAGTTTCGGTTACGGATATTTAGGGGTCTCTTGGGGGTAAATATCTAAACAAAGATTCGGAACCTCATTAGGTTTATCTGATACAACTATGGAATGGTAGACCGAATGTCACCCCGCGCTGTATATTTTTGTTTATTTTTATATTAAATATAAAAATAAATATATATAATGAACCATGAAAACATTAATGATATTATTTCTGCGATTAAAAAACTAAAACATAACGGAATAAAAATATCTGATAATCTCGACCCTCAGAAAATTATGTGCGATTTTGAATCACTGCAACAGAGAAAATTTGATAATAAATATACACCACCTTCAAACTACAGATTTATAAAATTAATTTATCAATCCATGCTTGAATCACTAGCTATGGTAAACGACAATCAGGTAAATTATTTGCACCTCTTGCACGTTCTATCGAAAATATTAAATCCGAACTGTCTCACGAGTACGAAAGAAAAAAGATTGTGGATAATCGTGTAATGCAATTAAGAAAGATTATGCTATCTGATTCTGTCAATGCTGAGAGCGGTGAAGATGAACCCCTGACAGAGTCAGTGACTGTAAAAACTAAACAAAACCCTTGGGAAAATTAAAGTTTCAGTAGGTATCTCTCATGGATATGTTTCTATGGATACCTCATATTATATCCCAACCATGTTTCAGTAGGTATCAAGTAATCATTTGGTAATATTAAAAATACGGTAGACTAAACGTATTGAAAATTTATTTTTTGTGTAAATCTTTTGGAAAAGGAAGCTTTTTGTATATTTTCTGCGACAAATTGTACTGAAGGTGGTGCTATGTCAAAATATTTGGCAGCAGAATAAATCGACTTGAACACAATTTCTTCACCATCTGCATTTACAGATTTAACAGGTCTTGGAAATCGCGCGCCGCCAGTGTTTCGAAGCTTACAGTTTTCACTTTGCGTGATAATACGTAGATTTCCAAGTGAATTGTCAAATTTATTGCCGTTGATGTGATCCACCACATACCCATCTTTGATCAATCCAAAATAACACTCGATCACAAATCTATGTGATCGATAATTTTTATTTCCTTTGGTATTAAACGCAAGATAACCAGTTTTGGTAATACTACCGACTGGTTTTTTCAATCTGCAGTTTCTAATCACACCTTCTCGAGATGCTTCATAATTAGTGATGATTGGATGTGACACAAACTCATTTTGTTCCATTTATATATATAATACTATTTGTCTAAATCATTGTTTTTTGAAAATCTAGCCAAATAATCTTCTTCGGTTTTTATAGGAGAGTCAGCGTTATATTTTTTATCGTAATATCGTTTTAACTCTCTGTATTTTTTACCACCGCATTGCGCGCACAATTGAGTTTTTCCTCGCACTCCAGCACTACACACAATACACAGTTTTGGTCCTAGACTTCCATTTCTGACACATTGCATATGATAACTACAGTATTCATTCACGCATGATTTATTACAAGTAGAAGTATATCCAATTTTGAGCCAAGCACATTTGTTTTGTGTTTCAATCATATATAAAGATTAATGTTCAATTAAATATATACTTGCCCTAATTATAATATGGAGGAATTATCCGTTATTGAACCTTCCCCTGCTAGATTTGACCTTGACAGACTATCAGAATATAAACTTAGTATTTCGATGCAGGATCTGGCATTAACGGTAACCGAACGCATTCGTGAAGCAAAAAAGGAATTTCGTGACGATGGTGCAGTTCATGCATGGTCAACATTCAGAGTTGGAAATGTTACTAATATGATGAATGACAAACGAGGAAAAGTAATTATTAATCACCTTGATAATCAAAATTATTTCATTTTAATAAAATTTATTGTAAATACAGAAGAAGATATCTGGATTATTCGTGATAAGCGTGATCCAGTCCGTGTGCAGTCCGGGGGTAGTATTGTTCTTAAATAATAAATCTAAGCCCGGAATACTTACTGGCATTGATAAACCCTACTATATACAGAGTTATCCAGCAACTGCAGTTGTATATGGAATATTTCCGCTGAATGATAAACCTAATGTTGCGGATCTGAAACCGATGAAAATATCAAGAATAAACTGCGTAGCTGAACGAGTTACAGAACATTTTACAAATGCGATACGTGGTAATGGCTTAACTGATTTAAGACGTAAAAAAATAAACACATGGGCAGAGTCCGTTAAAGATGCTGGTGCATCTATTAAGGATGTTGCTGAACTAGAAAAGTTATTAAGATTTCCAATAACAGTAAAAACACTAACCGGAGAGATATTATACGAACCAAAATATATAAAAAATGGAAACCCTATAACAATCGTTGATCATAATGCACATGCATGGACTAATGCTGTAACGATATTTCCACGAGATAGAAAAGTTAAGTTTTATGATGGTGATATATTTGATTTTATTAAAAATATCAGCAAAAGCGACCCTATGTCTGTTTGGTTATTTCAGAGTTCGGAATACGATTACGATCAGTTTGTACGGCCTAACGGTGATATTTATCGTACAGAATTTCTTCATGAAGAAATGGAACATCTTGCATTGAAATATACCTCTGATGATGTCATAGTTGGACAATTACTGAATAACTGCTTTACCGTACCATCGGTTGCTGCCCATTTCGCTCAGGAGAAAAATTCATGGAAAACGACACGATCAGAATTCCTTGAAGATGTCAAGAAAAGCTGTGTAGAATATGGTCACGGTGGATTATGGAACACCAAATACAACCATAGTGATGTTATCTCAGTTGATATGGCTGCATGTTATCCTGGGAGTTTTCTTGGATATGGAGTATGTTCTAAATACTTTAAGAGATTCGGACATCCTACACATGACATGACCAGGGTTGCGATAAACGGACATTTACCAGATTTTGACTTAACCGGATTTGCTCATGTAGAATTATTCGAATTTGCAGAAAATCTCCATCCGATTACTTATGCTTGGTTTGGAAGACATTTTTCAGAAAAATATTGGGTTCCAATAGTACTATTGCGATATATGCTTGATGTTGGATTTTTAATATCGTTGAGAGTAACTGAAGCGATTATATCGTATAATTCACAGAAGCAAGTTTGGTTACCAGAACCGAACAGATTTAATATTGATGATACCAGAAAAGAATTCCCTGATATTGATGAAGATCATATTATTAAAATAAATAAATGCAGAAACGAGTACGATGAGAAATTTGTAAAAGATCTTGGTAGAAAGATAATCGGTAAATTTACTCAAGGTGGTTCATACGATTATAAACGAGTGTGTGCAAGATTGATTATGGACGACGCTGAACTAGATTTTATAATCACCGATACAACTGAGAAAAATACGTTTATAAACAGATGTAATGCTTATTTATCAGATGGAACGAAACTAGGTACCATTGTGAGCTACCTTGATGGCGAGTCACCGCAGTTTACTCATTTAAGATCTTCGATGTTAGCTTATGTTTCGATAAACCTACTATCGATGATAAATAAATTTCCTCATCACGCTGTCAGAGTCGCTACGGATTCATTTTATGTACATAAAAAATATAAAGATTTATTAAAACTCGGTAATGGTGAATGGGGGACATGGAGAATAAAACAAGAAAATATATTTAGTTATTCTGAATCTGCAGATGTTGAAATTGTGGAGACATATTACAAAAATAATAATCA
Organism: Megalonaias nervosa; assembly: GCA_016617855.1. Classification (NCBI taxonomy): domain Eukaryota; kingdom Metazoa; phylum Mollusca; class Bivalvia; order Unionida; family Unionidae; genus Megalonaias; species Megalonaias nervosa. The sequence continues at coordinate 6,916 of JAECUM010004387.1, read as the reverse complement.
AATATTAAAGTCATCTGCACCATCTGTGTACGATCCTGTATCTAGGTATAAGACCGTTTATCTTAATGGGTGTGGTGGTTCAGGTAAAACAACTCGTGCGATTAATTTATTTATGAATAATAGTTCAGATATAATTGTTTTGAGACCTACACATAAACTTGCTAGAGAAATAAAGCAACGAGGAGTAAAATCGTGTACTTATCATAGTTTCTTTAGATGGTGCGGAGACACGTGGACTCCATCGCGGATGGGTGAAAAATATATACCTAAATATATTATATGGGACGAGATATGCACGGTGTCGTTAGAAACACTAAAAACATTTCTTGAATGGTTATTGACAAAGAATACTGCTGTGATTATGTGCGGCGATCATGGTCAACCACCACCCTTTGTTGGAGAATCTCCACATGAATGGCTGAAGAATAACGTAGATTATTATGAAGAAATAAATGATGACCATAGAGCTATCGATGAACCGCTGAAGGAATTTAAAAGGTTAATCAGACTTCAGCCAGACAGAGTACAATGTGAGATAATGCGAGGAGTAATTCCAGAGATTTCTATGAATGAATTTTGGACTTCATGGAATCCCGCTGATTTAATAGTCGCGAGTAGAAAGATAGTTCGTGATGAACTACAGGATAAATTATTTTTGTTACATAAAGAAAAGTTTTCAATTACCTGTACCTTTGTGTTATCGCCCAGCAGATACTCGACGACAGAATATTGATGTTGAAATTCCTGGTGTCTTGGTTCCACCAAGGATACAGAATCTTGTCTTGAATGATATTATTTTAGTCGATATTAATGTCGTTGAGAATGCGTTGAGTATGAATAAATCACCGTGGACGTTAGGATACGCTATAACGATTCTCTCGTCACAGGGATTAACTATAACTGATACTAAAATCTGGATTGTAGATGATCGGATCGAATGGTCGAATTTAGTCTATCTCGCAGTTTCTAGGGTCAGGAGAATATATCAACTACATAGGGTTATTATGAATTTTATAGAAAATAATAATCAAACTGTTAATAATGACGTAATAAGAAAAAACTATCTGGTTATAAGCAGTTTGACAAAAAAAATAATCATGACTTTGATATTGATGTTGAATTTATTATAAAACTAAAACAATTACAGAATAATAATTGCGCAAGTTGCAACTGTAATATGTCATGGCAGTATTCGAATCCAAGACAATTTACCGTAGACAGAATTAATAGTGATCTCGGTCACACACGTGAAAATGTAATGCTGACTTGTCTTGATTGTAATCGACGTCGAGGTTCTGGACATTTACAAAATTGAGCTTGGTGGTAATTGCGTATCCTCAGGAATTATTTGCAATTGTTCACGTACAAATCCACGTTGAGGGGCTGTAGAATCTAGTCTGTATATTGAAGGTCTACCAGTGGATCTTACCACGCTAGAAATTTTATGTGTAGTTACGCTCCAGATAGGATCGGTTGCTCTTTTTTTACCGCCTTCAAGTTCGCCGGGTTCATATAAATACCTTACAGTTACATTACCTAATACTGGTTGAGAGAAAGATTCACGTCGTTGTCCGTTATAGCTACGGGGTATATATTTTTTTTTTGATCGCATTAGAAGGTTTCATGGAAGTTGCACGAGTAATTTCATTATTCAACGCAGCTATCACACTCGGCAATCTTGCAACCCATTCACGAGATCTATCCTTGAGGTCAGTAGATATTTCCTTTGCATATTGATATCCGAATAACCGCTCGGCAAGAGTTCTATTAAATCGTTCAACGATTGCCTGATCACGATGAATTTCAGTATGTCCTCGTCTGATTTTAACGTTGTGCTTGTTCATCAACGATGATACTACTCCAAGAAATTCTTTACTGGGATCAACTTGTAATAACCGTGGCCATCGTAGACCACCACGTTGATAAATGCGTTCAAACGCAGATGCAACTTCAGATGCTGTTTTCGTTGATAGCGGCTCCGCTTCTTTATATCTACTCGCAATGTCAACGACAGTTAACGCGTATTTGTATGTGCGTGATTTTCGTCCACGTGTTTTAATGGTATCGTGTGGTAAAAACAAAATATCTGCTTGATGAACTTCATTAGGGACACTAACATCAAAATGCGCGTAATGAATTCTTTTGGGTGGACTTAGGAAGATTTGCCATATTGCCTGTCGTGCTAACCATGATGCAGCGACATCACGTGAAACTTTTGCTGCTTCGGCGAGTTTACTAATCGCTGCCTTACCTCTCCAAAATCCTCTCGGGGAATAATAAACAGATTCCATTATGATAGTTATATAATTAATTGCCAGCCCCTAGCACTAGTTTACCTTTCATAGCAGGTTTTACTAGAAAACTAGCTAATTTTTCTCTGAGAGATTTATTAGGTATAGAATTTAACGCGTGAATCAATTTTACATCCGCGAGATGTCGGTGTTTCAAATCTTTACTTTTATACGCGACATCATGAATGTGACATGCTTGATCAATCTTATTTACTGGATACTCTCCGGGTCTTGGTTGATCTTGATCATCGAGTCTGATATCGAGACGAGTTCCAGGACCACAATAATTATATCCGGGTAAATGTTTCTCACCGGGATATTTAACCCATGGAGTTCCTGGTAATTTTCCTAACGAAACGGCTATATCACCCCCACCTGTCTTTGTTGCAATAAATTTATATTTCTTGGTACCACATTTCACACACTTGCCTGTAAGTGCACGTCTTTTATTTTTTGTTGTTACTGCCGTTAATTCAGTAGTATCGGTAGGTGCTCTGCATCGAACACAATATAGACTCATATTATTTATTATATGGATATAATTGACTTTTCTGTGACACGAAAACAAGAGCCAGTAAAGCACCATCCAGCGTTACCAAATTCTATCAGAATGATTATAATAGGCCCATCTGGAAGTGGGAAGACGCAATTACTGCTTAATCTAATAATGCGATGGCTGAAGTGGGATAAATTGTATTTAGTTGCGCCATCTGTAGATGATCAGCGATGTTACGAAGCACTTAAAGATTTTAATGAAAACGCAAAATCGTTACATGAAGACAATGTCATAGACTTTATTACTGATATTGATGAAGCGCCATCCGTAAATGATCTGGATGTATTTATTAATAATTTAATAGTGTATGATGATGTTATGCTGTACAAACAATCAAATCCAGCTAGAATATTTTCACGAGGTAGACATAAAAATACAGACGTGATTTATGTTACACAGAGATATACACAAATTCCAAAAGTAATCAGAGATAATTGTAACGTTTTAGTTGTGTTTAATGGCGTAGATAATCATACGCTGCAAAATATTTATTATACTTGGCGTTCAGGCGACATGGACATGAACAAATTTAAAAATTTCTTTTCAAAAGCACAAGCTGCTCCATTTGGTTTTGTAACGATAAATTTACACGATCCTAGGTCAAGATATCGCAACGGACTTGATACAATTTTTGGATAAAAATCATAGCAGCAGAGAGGGTGAATGACATACGTATGTGACCAGATTGTGAAAAAATCTGGTCAATTAAAGAAGTTTTCATTATTAAAGCAAAAACTTCTTTTTTCAGCCTTCGTAGGAACCCTTAATTTTCAAAAATAAGGTCTCTACAAAGTTGTAGGGTTCACCCTCTCTGCTGCTGCTGGACCTAGCTGTGCTAATGTTTGCAATGGCAGCATCGTCAGTTTGAATGCAAGCCTAAAACTCCAAAACTGCTGGTTGAATTGGTATGAAATTTCTAGATATGTCTAGGTAGGGGAGGGAATGCTTTTTATATGCAGGTCACATTAAGTGTATTATGTTTTGATGTTGTATGTCTATCCATCCAGCTCTTTGTTACCAGTAGCATTTCCTCTCAAAACATTCAGTTGTCCTTCATTTGCAGTTATCTAACTTTGTATATGACTATAGAATTAAACACAAAATAACAATAACAGTGTCATTTCACTGCATTGTCACAATGATTGTGTATATTTTTAACTTGCTACGAACTTTCTGTTATGTTGAATTCTTTCTTATGAGTTCACTTTTTGTTAAATATGTAATCATAGTTAGCATACCAGAGCTTTGTTTACTCCGTCATTCATACGTTTACAACTTTTGAAAATGTGACAATCTTAGTTGTGTCTTTCTCCCATCCAAGGCTCTCAAAAACTTGTAAACATGCTTAAACAAAAATTATTTGATGTAGACCAATACAATTTAGTATGCAAATTAGTATGGAGATGTAACTTGCTCGATGTAGACGGATACAATTTGTGTGCATATTAGTATTAAGACGTAAATTACTAGATGTATACAAATACGGTTTGGTATGTATATTTGTATTATGATGTAAATTGCTCAATGTAGAAGAAAAAAAATTTGGTATGCATATTTGTGTTAAGATGTAAATTTTCCGATATAAAAATTGTTCAGTTGTTCATTGATTGTTGTACTCTTCTTGGAATTGGACTTTTGGGATAAAATCCTGTAAACCTGATCAAGAAGTAAAATTTAGCATGCATGCACCCAAAAGTCACAATGTCTGCAAAGCATATAGATATATTGATAGGTGTGGAGTTCTGAGGATTGCTGGTCACATTGGATAGGTTATTGTTGTGACATGTAAGTGCTATGTACATGCAAATCATAGAAAATTGTAGTGGATCAAAATGTCATTGCGTAAAGTATGTAATTAGTTCTTTTTAAACTTCGTTTTTGCCAGACCTGCTCCTTGTGACTAGCCTGACAAAGCAATCACTTTGTTGTTGTTGTTGTTGTTATAGGGTTTAACGCCATTTTTCAGCACAAGATAGGCTATACATGGCGGCCAGTATTAATGGTGGAGGAAGAACGCTGGAAAATCCCGGGAAGAACCACCGACCCACGAGAAGCTACTGGCGGGCTTTCTCACGTACCCACGTTAGCCGAGCCTGGACTCGAACTCACGCAGACAGAGGTGAGATGGCAGTGATCCGTAACGGTCAGCGCTTTAGACCACTCGGCCACTCGGGGCCCCCAATCACTTTGTATTACCTTGTATGTCTGTACACCCTTTTGTTACATGTCTTCACCCTAAATTATCCTCAGTGTTTTACAACAGTAACATTTTATCCCATCCCATTTCAGATTTGTAATTTAACTCAGAGGTGATGGATAACTTTTTATACTGTATTATTGTTATGCAAAGTGAACTTGAAAATTGCTCCCCACTCCCCTTCATATACTGATGATTTCTGTGGTAAATATGTCTTACAAAAACTGCATGGGATCCTGAAAATGTTTTTTTTTTTCATTTGCCTTACAGAATTGTCGGCAAAGAGTCATTGATGAGTACTTCATACATATTTGTGAAATACTGAGTAACAAGCCTGCTGCATTGCACCTAGTGGATTGTATTGCCATTGACAATACTCAGGATGACCCCAGGCTGGAACAGCTGAAGAAAAGAATTTTTGAGCTGGCAAAACAACAGCCAGATTGGGGAGAAGAAAAGCCGGCCCGGTGGCTCCCTTTGGAACAAGCAATAATGACACTAAAAGCTTCTGGTGTCAAGGTACAGTTTGCATGAAAGTTCTTCTGTTTTAGGATGGTTTTTGAATCTAAAGAATAACCAAATACATATATTAATCTCTTCCATGTATCCTACCAATATCCATTAATTATGATGACTGATATGAAAATGTTCTCATTTCCACAACATCATCAAATGCATGTATTTACCATTGGAGAGATGTGGAATATAAAGTAGGACATATCAAATCTGATGCATTTGTTGTAGGATGAATGTATTTACTATTTTGGATGTATGAATGTGGAATATTAAGATGGACATATCAAATTTTATGTGTTTATTGTAGGTTCCAACTGCTTTCATGCTAATGGGATTGATCAGCTTGGATTTTACACTGTGTTGTTTTGCTTTCCTTTTGATCAGGTTGCATCACTCAGTCTTATAGAAGAGATAAATAGGTCAGGATCTGTTAGGATTGAAAACAGGGATGAACTGGATCTGTTCCTTAGATTCCAGCATGAGATGGGCACAATCCTCTACTTCAGGTGAGACAGGAACTATTTTTTCTTTGAATACATTCCCCAAACAAAATAATATTAGGAAAGCAGCTGCACTTGGGAATCCAGCATTCATGAAAAGACAAAAGGTTGCATCTTTCACACTTACATAACATATGTATAGACAAAGGGAAGAAACTCATACCCATTACTTCCTTTGATCACTGCTGGGTGACTACAATTGTTTATTTAGTGTTAGTTTTCTCTGGATACTATAAGCAACATATCCCCTGCCTATCAAATTTCAAGAGGGTTTTCTCTCATCCATCCTATGGACAAAGTTGGCATAGTATTGAGCATGGGAGTATTCATTATGTGTTGCAGTCATTATTGGTTGTGGAATTGCTGGTGCCATATTCTTCACTGGCATTGATGGGGCAGTGATGAAGCAAGTAGTGCAGCAGTCACTGATTAATTTGCTGGCCTTGGGTGAATTTTTGCGCTTTCATTTGTCATGATGGGTTGCAGTTTTATTATGCAGCCCAGTGGGCATACGTACCACTGTATGTCTGAGCATGGCCTTGGAGTCTGTAAGTCAGGATGCATATTGTATATTTTAGATTTGGACAGTCCATTTTGTCATCTGTCCAGGCCATGCACCACGAGACCATCTGGCCATACCGGTTCATAACTCTCCATGATTCCATCATTTCAGTGAGCTGTGAAACACACTGACTGACTGCATAATGGTGCATAAAGTTGGATGTTGATCTGTTTAGCTGATCCATCTATTATGCTGCATGTACTCCCAGGCATTTAACAAGTTGACTTACCAGTTAATAACATGGCTGTCCATCTGTCTGGTATCCTTGCCCAAGGATACGCTATGGTAACTGAA